>MJUU01043510.1:50223-75474 GCA_002080025.1 Modiolus philippinarum | reverse complement strand
AAAAAAAAAAAAAAAAAATAAGTGGTCTTTGAGACTTTCGGATATTTTCCAAAATTGGAATCATATTTCAGAATTCTAAGTATTCAAAATTTTATTTTTTCCAAACTCTTCTAAAAAAAATGAAAGCATATGCTAAAAGTTAAAAAATATTAGTCTTTAACATTTTCAGGAGATTTACCAAAGTTGGAACCGGAATCAAAATTCTGAAACTTTATTGCACATCTGCAGACTATATGCAACAATTCTATATCAAAATTAAATCCATAAATCCAAAAATGCAGGAGTTCCACTGAAAAGCTCACATGTGTCAAAACCGATATCTTGGGTCCTCTTGTTTGCATGAAGACTAATTTATAAATCCGAAAGCTTATTGCGCATCTGCAGCATATATGCAACAAGTCTATAACAAAATCAAAACATTTAATCCAAAAATGAAGGAGGAGTTCCACTGACAAGCTCACAGTTGTCAAAATAGACATCTTAGGGCCTCTTGTTTGCACCAAGACCATATATGCAACAATTCTAAAACAAAATTAAAACATTAAATCCAAAAATGAGCGAGGAGCTCCACTGACAAGGTCCATCTAACGGACAGACGGACAGACAGACGGACGGAGGGACGGGACCAAAACAATATCCCCGCATTTTCTTCGGAAAAGTGCGGGGATAATGAGAAATATGGTTGTTGAATTTTTGTACTTCGAAGGAACATTTTATGAAAGAAAATAATTACTAAAAAGTAACAACTCGAATATATTCCCGAAAAGTAATGCAGTTGTTAAATTAACCTATGGACAATTTAGGGTTAATTTGTGATTTAAAAGACCCTTCTAGACATTAAATGGAATCTTGAAAAATGAGCAAAGAGCCATAAATTTAAAAAGAAATAAGTTGTTCAAACAACCCTCTGATGGTCGGTGTCTTCCCATTTATCCAACCTTTTTAAAAATCACTTTTCTCTGTTTTTTTTTTATACCTAGGGCTGTGTTTAATTATTACTTATGCAATCATCGGGTAAAATAAATAACAATAAATTGTTCCTGAATAAAATATTTTTAAATGAAAAAAGTTTAATGTGCTTTGTAATTTTTTATTAAGAAATAACAATGAAATAAGAAAAACTCACAATATAAAACGATATTTTTGAGGAAAGGTAATTTTTTTCTGGGAATGCAATATTCATGTTTCGAAAACGTAATATTTTTTTTCCGGAAACGTAATGCCAAATTGCAGAAATGTAAAACGCCGTTACAGAAAAGAGAGACTCTATAAAATACCTTAAGAGGTGAAAATGCATGTAATCTTCCAAAAATGTAAAATTATATTTTATTCTAAAAGTGTCAATTAATAACAGTCCAATTCACCCGCCCAGTAGTCCAGAAGATTGGTTCTATAACATTGAAAGTCAATTTTATCCAGAAACTTGCAATATCAAAATCCTAAAAAAANCCAAAAAAAAAAAAAAAAAAAAAAAAACTATGGAGTATCTCCCGAGTGCAAAATTCTAACCCTTCGTTTAGTTCTTATTGGTTTTGTACATTTATATAAGGGGATGGAGTGGCAAGAGGGTTTCATTAACAGACAAACAAAATTTAATTTTCCCCAAACATCTAATATCCAGCTGCGAAGGAGGGCCGGTCTTTTTTCGTCATGTCGGGATTAGATGTTTTAAGCTCGGAATTTCGAGATTTTTGATATAAGCCCGGGATTTCGGGAAATAAATTCATCGGGATTTCAACAGTCTCGTTCGGAATTTAGGAATTTAGAACAAATAAAGTCGCAATTTCGGGATTAGACTCCCTCCAACCCCATCAGCTGAAAATGCCCAAAACACATTAACAAAAAACATAAAAAGGTCTCGCCTCCTCCTCATTGACAACAAAGTTTTTTTTTATTTCCCTTTAAAAGTTAACACAACCTCACTTTTTAAAAGTGTTAACACAAGTAAAAAGTTCTTCTTACACTTTCCATGCCCGTATGCTTTTGTAAGTGCTTAAAATTTCTCCTTTGAGTTTCCTTAATCTCCCAATATATCATAGTTTGGAGCCTGGACAAAACCATTCACATTCAGGTAGGTGGCTTCCACCATAGACAAACTTCTGTTGTATATCTACCTAGGATGGCTTATCAAATGTTGACTTAATTGCTATATTGTGGATTTGATTGACTATTGATATATCCTAGTTTTCTTTGTATTTTTAAAAAAAATTATCCCAGAAGTCTTTTGAGTTGCTTGTACTTTTTTGTTGTCTTTCATTTGGGTATATAAGATGAAGTTTTATACTTAAAATTGCAGATTTTTAATGAAAGAACATCATGTATATAACGGAGGGTGGAATTAAAGGACTTGGTCGGCGCACTGTCCTTTTTCTGAACTAGCCCTGGTTTGAACCTGGCTTCATACGAATAAAGAAACAAATCTGCCGAAGTGGGACACAATAGGTCGCTAGAGGTATCCCTATTGTCTGCTGGTAATCTTGTCCTTTTCAAATTCTACAAATATGTAATTACTAAAAAATTCCAGCATTTCTTTCCGTTTGATTTATGGATGCGGGATCGTCAACAAACATAAACTTAACTGGCAAAGTGTTCCTTAAAATTGCTGTCATCTATTGCCCGACAAAAATACTAATAGAAGACGATAACAACATGTTTTAAAAGTAAGGATTTTTTTTATTTCTGTCTTGCTGCATACTCCGCTTACCACGAAATGCTTGTTTTACAATATTCGCTAATTCTTCAAATATATATATTTGTTTTAGCTCTTAATTAGTTCGATTTTCAACTTCTATTTCAACTTCAAACTGTTCTTTGAAAAAAAATTCGAAGTGTTTCGCAATTGGACCTTGAAACATTTGTCGGTCTTCTTATATTCTTTAAGCCCTTTTATTTGATATTTTTGCGCACAGATAGCACATACTTTTTTTTAGTATGTCACAAGATAATCAATTTTGTTTTTTATCCTTATAATTCCTTTCATTGTTCTTTAGTTTTTCAGACAGTTGGTGACTCTGATTTAGCCCCTTTTTAACTTTTCGGACATGTTTTTGTTCTTATCGCAGTTTCAGGTAACATGCTTCTTTTTGTGTCATTAGTATTAGTTACTACGGGACAGCTTCATTTTACTTCTTTAAACCATAAACAGTAACAAGGTAAAATTTTGAAATAAAATATGTAAATCCCATTAATATTCAGACAATAACAAGGACCAAAATCGGCCACGCAAACATCATTAACAAAAACAAAATGAAAATGTCACACTGATATACAAGACAACATACAAAACTAAATTAATAACAGAGTGAGCACAATACAAACCGAGAGTGATATCAGGTGTTCCGGAAGAGTTAGCATGTCCTGCTCTGTTTACAACACCTGTCACACTATAAGTGAGTCATATAAGGTTTTGATAAATCTGTTCGGTAGCTGAATGTTTAATGTTATTTTCTAGACCTCATACTACCAATTAAAATTCATGATACTTGTCACTTAATTAACCCTAAAACAGTACCGAGGCAAAAATTAGAAAAAAAATATGCTTATTAGTATATAAACAATAAAAAGGACCAAAATCGGTTCCACAAACATCACCTACGAAGACAAAACTAAAATGTCACATTGTGATATACAAGACAACCTACAAAACTAAAGCACTGATTGTGTGAAGCCAAATAAAAACCGAGGGTGGCATCAGGTGTTCCGGAAGGGTAAGCATGTCCTGCTCTGTTAACAGCGCCCGTCATACTGTCAGCGAGTCAATCTAGAATAAAGTCTACATGGTATCGTCAAATCCGGGAAGACGCGAATCCATCTAAAAATGTCCGTTTTCATTTTGGACACCAAGAGGTCATATCTCTCAATAATGTTATCGTGACAGCCGTAGAATTTCGTGTGGGATGTAACATACGCGCTGAACAAATCACTTACTCAGCTGCTTTTGAGACAGTGTTTTGCTCTATTAAAAATCACTGCAAAACTAAATGCTTGATACTTAACGAATCAATTGTGAAATGTACACTACATAAGCTTGAGAGGTAGGTATTTTGCTGCGAAGAGAGGGAAAATTCACAATTGGGAAATTAAAATCATCACTCTTGTCATATAGCTTAGATTTCAATTGCAAATCTTCATTAATATACAACAAAAGATCTAGGTATGAAGTTGAAGTATGTATATTGATAGTTTCTTTAATTTCAAGCTCAATGGGATAGATCTGATGTAGTAAATTTTCCATAAATTGTGGACTTTTAAGAGAGGAAAGTACATCATGTATGTAGAAGATGCTAAACTAAAAGAATGGGGTACATGCTTTTTTCTGAGTACTCGTAACGACCACGATTACGAGAGTTAACACAGCGAGTTCTAAAGCTTCCATTGATTTGTTAGTGATGTTCCCATTTTTTTTTTTTGCAAATGTTCAATGTAGTATAGTTTGTTGTTCTCATTTTTTGCCATGTCTCTAAAATTTGATTTATGTTATGCATGTATGCCGTGTCCCTTCGGCATTCTACAGTTGTTGTTGATAAAAGAGTTCCATGAAGTTGGTGTGAGAAGAAGTAATTTCTAAAAGAATGTTAAGAAACAGGTATCTCCCGAAAGAAACTTGGAAAACAATTATTGAGAGCATAAATGGTGTGATGTTCGACATTAGAAAGATACATTTTGAGAAGAAAATGTAAAATCTGTTCTGTGCATGCCATTTGTCTTCCAGTTTTGGTCAATTCATGAAGTTCTCAGGATGTGAGAGCCGAATGTGACGAACATGGGATGAATGAACTCTTCCGGTAATGTTTCATTCTCAAATGGAATTTATTGAATTGCTTCACGTTTTGGCGCTTCTCGCTATTGCAATCAAATGTGAGTTTCAAGTAAAAATAATACAACCAAGTTGGAATTGGACTTCACAAATATACTTTTGTTGATGCCATGTTTCTACAGAAACCCCTGTATGAGCATGTCTTTAGGGTTTTTTTTATACAAGATTGTGAATTTTAGCCCGTGAATTTCAGAAACAAGAATCAATGGCTCTTATAACGACAATATATTAACCAATCGAATGTATTCTCAGGTGTATCGTTGACCTTTTATTATTTGGTATATGCAAACAGAAATATCATGGAACTAGAGATTTTGAACCGCTGATTCAGCTTGTTTTAAAACTAGACTGATAGAAACTCACTTCAAACAACAACCTTCATTCGATTTATTCGATTAAAATTATCACAAAGTATAAAGATAAAATGAGCTGATGATTTGTCGTAATAAATATTCCCACTTGGTTTTTAGTGTCGCCTGTTGACTAATCTTACTATTTGTGACTAGTGCGGCAAGTCTCCACCTAATGTTGTTTTAGCTCGAATCGCTCGATAGTTTATGTACATATTAATTTCCTTTGTTTGGGTTCTAGTGCTGCTGATGAGGAATTAATTTCCGAAATGGCCATACAGCTCATTAAGAGTATTGCACTTGGAGTTAACATACGTTTTATGGTCTCATTTATATTTACTCCATATCCTTTCGTAAAATATGAAGTTATTTCATCGTTATAATTTCTATCACATGCCTGACAATATCATTTCAGTATTTTTTTTTCCAGCGCGGTACAATTCCTTTTCAGCAAAATATATGTCCGAGTATCGTGAATATCAAATGAATATACGAAATAAATAATAAAGCATGTATGAAAAACAGTATTTCATTTTATTCGGATAATTCACTGTCTGTCAAGAACATTATCATGGTAGAATAACAAAATACCGAAGTTACTGTTTACTTAGTTTCTATGTATGCGAATTTCGACAATTCGACAATTTATGTCTCACTAGCGCAAATTAAACTAAAGCATTTGGAAATCCATATACCGAAATATGTGAAAAAACTGATAGAGAACGAATTACCAAAAATCTAAAAAGTAAAGCCAAATCAGCTAAGGACAGAGCAATGCGAGAGGGAGATACTCCTTAGTTCTGAATAAAATTTTGTTGAATTTAGATAATGCATTTTTCCAAATAATAGAAATAATAGATGCGACTTCTTATAAAGTAAGTCAACGTGTTTGTAACGTGTAAAGAGCACCCCTTACTTACTAGTATTGAACGCACACCGATTTATCTGAAAATAATTTCTCTAATTTCTAACCAATTCAAACACGCCCTGCCGGATGAAAGTTTGCGTTTCTCAGCACTTTTTTCTAATGAAATTCCATTATGACGTCAAATTTGTAAACCATTTTAGACTTTTCCTTTCAAAAAAGGCATGAAAACGTTGACGATCCCTGATGACGTCATGCATCAAAGAGTACATCTATTTTGGATCAGGAGAAAAAGAGAGTCATGTTTTTGTCTGTCAAGTAGCGCCAGTTGTGGAATATATATTTCTCTCACTATAGGCTGGCATCGGCAAATGTTGGCGCTATGCGCTGTAGTGTGATAGGGCATAACTAACTATTAAGTGCATGGTTAGATTAACGAAAGATCACGTTTCTATTCGAAACACTACATTGGTTCGGACAAAAAGTCAAGCCTCATAAACTATGACGAAAATGAGAAAAATGGAGGAAAACATATAATTAAGCGAATCGACCTTACGTCAGCCCAATTTTTTTCTGGAAAATAAGTCTCTACTTGTTTCTTCTGTGTTTTTCTGTTGATGTTTGAAATCATGACCAAAGCATTCCATGTTGAATTACCACTTACCTCCATTGGAGGAAATTAGTGACCACATTTTACTTCCACAAGCTAATTAAAAATAAGAAATGTTCTTAATTTTAACTGTTTATGATGTTTTTACTTCATACAATGTACAAAATTCATAAATTGGTTGACGAGAATTTTAATACTCCAGCAAGGCCATACAAATCTCTATATTTATAACTCTAGGTATATGATGAGTTTTGATATTATAACAATATATTTACATCGTTTATCCAGAGTTCGATAACGTTTGATGGGTGGCTACTGTTAAACAGATTTGTTTTCTGTAGTATACAATATTATGTACTGAACATACTGAATTTACCTAAATCAGATCATGCGTACTCTTTAAGTACAGTGTAATGTTTTTGTTTTGTGTTCACGTTCGATTTTTTTGTATTAGTGTTCCCTTTGCCTCCATTTCTGTTATCTATGTCCTCTTTGGTTTAACTTTTTGAAGTTTCGACCATTTCAACTTAAGTACATTGTAACAAGATCCTTTCCAAATTTACTTTTGCCAGTATTCATCTCTCAAATCCAATCTACAAAATACAGGGAGAGCAATGCTTTAGGTCAAACGAATTTCTTCTTTTATAAACGATGAATAGCACGATATTATCACTATGAATGATAAATAAATTTATTCTATAATATATAAATACTAAAGGTAAAGTTGCATTGACATTAAAATGAATAAAAAAGGATATTCACTCCATGAAAAGGATATTCACCGCGGGAAACGTCACGTGCGACATATTTTTAGAAAAAGGGAAATCCCGTATTTATATCGTCCAATCACATTGCTATGTAACATTGTCGCGTGACAACGTCATCGGCATCACTAAAAACAGAATTGCTTCATCTAAAGAAAAGAAGATCAGCGAAAATGGTGCAAATATGCAAAGAGGAAGACACTTAAAATACGAAACAAGCCAGCGTTACACTGGTAAAGCCGTTCACACAATATTTTGGGAAAAAATCTCCCGACGGATGTCGACAACACATAGCGCAGAATCGTCGCACATTACACAGATGCAAGGAGTGAAAAGGAAGAACACAAGCATTCATTTAAAAGACAGAAATCATCGATTATTTAGGATAAAAAAAATTATTCTTTAAATAAAGTCTTTAAAGAACCTTCGCTTGTTACATTAAAATGTCAATTCACTCCCTTCTTCACATTCTCCCACCAGTGACGAACAATGGAAAAATGGAAAAAAAAACCGAAAACTCAGTGTTAGCTAGAATCTGTAAATTTCTGACAGTAAAGATAATAATAATGTTATATTTATTGTTTTACATATCCTCAAAATATTTTTGGAAAGTATATATTTCATTTATTTTATGCAATGTCTAAAGCCTCTTTAATTCGACACCCATAGAAAATTTCTAGGTGTATAGTATAATACATAATAAAAAGAATTATTATGTATTTATCGGATAATAGAATAAAACAGTTACTGTCTTTAGTTTCGGTAAATATGCAGTGTTATTGACTTTTGGGAAAACAGACATTCACCTCGCCATGCGGCTCGATGAATATCTGTTTCCCCAAAAGTCAATAACACTGCACATTTACCTCAACAAAAGACAGTAACTGTATAATATTCTACTGAAGTGAAATATCCAGGTGAATCCTGCAATTTGATTGGTTACCTTGACAGGGGATTTGAGACCGTATCCCCGTGGTAGGAAAAAATGGCAATTTTTAAACACTTTTAAAAGAAAAATCATATCACTTCCAGCAGAATATAGTTATTCGGGCTTCACATTGGATACGGATTCATATTCCCTGTCTGTGCCCTTTATCCCTGAGACAGAGAATATGAACCCGTATCCCCTGTGAAGATTCCCGAATAACATATAATATAACACTATAAATAGCCGATGTTGTCATTGTCTTTGGAATATTCTATTTTGTTCGGTTCTCACTAACTTTAATTCGTTTTATACTTGAAATTTTATATCCCCTTTTAAGATAGTGGTACAATGCTGTAAACGGATTTTTAAAAAACAATATTTGAAATCTATAAAAATTACGGGTAGCTTCCTCAGCCAATTTTAATTTTATTTTTTTATCCATCCCTGTCTTTCAGCTTTTAAACGTCTTTTGGTCATATCAAAAAGGGGGTCTCATTGGGGGGTTCTGATCCCGGATCACGCTTAACGTTTTGTTAAATTCCCGTATCCCGCTTACCATTTTGTGTTTTTCTAGATCACGCTTATTCAATTTTTAGAAAATAGAGTATTATGTAAACAGTGATACGTTTTTTTTTCGGATGAAATGTTATTTTGATTGTGTAAGCCAAGTAAGCAGTTAACGCTAAGAAGAGAAGGCTTTTGAATGTATTTGTTTTTAAAATTAATTTTAAACTTAATACCTAGCTGTCGGTCATTTTGGACAAAACTCAGACACGATGAACATAATAGGAAAGCCGATTCTGAAGCCATCAAACCTTTTAGCATACAAAGTTTCAGTGCTTGAATTCAGTTTTACAATTTTAGACTTCTTTTTATTCTGAGTGAATCAAGTGTTTACACCTTGCATACTGATACCAAACCTTGCAGACACAATAAGGCCTTCAAAGTTCTTGAAATTTTTAAGCCAGTCAAGGGCACCATGATCTATCCTAACAAGGAACGGCACTTCATCTAGAAATGCTTTATAGCAGACGCTATTGCAAATAATTCACGATGAGTTATGTCATAACTGCGTTCTTGTGTATTCCGGCAAACTTGTACTTAAATTAGCTGTCATAGTCTCTTTTTCACCTTGTATTTTAGATAATTAAGCTCCTATTCCAAAGGAGCTGGCTCGATGTCTGATATCTACGTTATGGGTATCCGGAAATTTGAGTCTACACAAGACACTTTTTAAGTTTGCCACCTGAATTAAATATTTTCACCGTGTTCTGTCAACTTATGAAGGAGTCTGGCTTTTTCTGAAAAGCGCGGTAGTATATGCAGGTTCCAAAAATACTTCTCACATCTTCGTAGATTTGAGTACTGGCCATCCAATATTCCGTCGGTTTATATATATTTTCCAAGATCCAGTCGAAGATCAAGAGGTATCTTGCAGAACATCACTCATTGTAAATCGTACAAACATTAAAGTTTTTGATAACGAAAAACT
The DNA here is from genome assembly GCA_002080025.1 of Modiolus philippinarum. Classification (NCBI taxonomy): domain Eukaryota; kingdom Metazoa; phylum Mollusca; class Bivalvia; order Mytilida; family Modiolidae; genus Modiolus; species Modiolus philippinarum. The sequence goes on along the minus strand of MJUU01043510.1, from coordinate 65,649 downwards.
GTAATTCCCGCTTAGTAAAATTATCATTTTCCCGAATTCCCGAAGCATTTTTATCTAATTTCACGTATCCCGCTCTACTTCGTTTCCCGTTTTCACGCACAATAATTTGACTTTCACGAGTCACGCTTACAGAAAAACGGTCGATCCCGTGTCACGCTTAGACCCCAATGAGACCCTCCAAAAAGTCGATGCCGGCGTTCTTCAGTCATCTTGTCAAATTGAAAACCACAGAAATGACAATTATGTAATTGCGTTACATTTCTGAACCCATTTACCTCAGTTGTGGATTCACAGAGGTCCTCAGAGGCATTTAAAGGCAATAAATGATAAAAATGAGGTATTTTACGAGACAAACAAATGCAAACTTGAAAGGGACCTTTCAGCGGAGTAAATTCACATTTATCTGACAAAATCTGAGTAGATTCTGCATTTTTCCTAAGGAAGTAAGCAATCAATTAACGAATCTCCAATTTAGCAAATTTCTATTGAACCAGTAAATGACAAGCGGTCTTCAAAATGAAAATGATATGTCATGTATATATATTACAGCAAAAGAAAAATATGCAGCTTTTATTGAAATGGAAGTTATTTGACGAAATTACCAACATATGACAAAAGAGAGACAATCTTGATCAATCCATTGAATTTAAGTTTGAATTATCTTTCCTGCATCTAACACAAGTTTGGAACTGATTCTCCTTCATTCAGCGCTATCCATTAACCTAATTTCGGCTTTTTATTCCCCGCCCACGAATGTGGAAGGGGCATAAGGGGCATATAGTGTTACCCTTGTCCGTCCTCCCGTCCGGTTAAGTCTGCGTTAATGTACATTTCTCAGGAACTGTAAGAGGTAGAACATTAATGGTAGGCCAGTAGGTAGAAATTTGTTCACTAGGTAGTTTGACTCTTTGACCTACATTTCATGCTCGAGTGACTCTGGTTAAGTTTTGTGTTTAAGTCCATTTCTCAACAACTACACATTATAGGACAATGATGTTTCATCAAATTAATTGTCTTGATGAGTACTATCCAAATCATTGACAATTGGGTGGCTTTGAACTACATTTTAAGCTTCAGTGACTTTGGTTAAGTTTTGCATCTAAGTCTATTTCTCAACTGCTATGTATTGTAGCATCATAATATTTTACTGTAACATTTATTCAAAAGGAGTTCTGGCTATTTCACAATTAATTTGGTGTCCATGACCTACATTGTATGGTTGAATGACTTTGTTTAAATTTTGCATTTCATCACAATTCAGTTTGCGATAAATTTATTGGATGGGTACCGTGTCTAACAGACACATTTTCTAGTTTAAATAAGCAATACGACTATATGGTGGGATTTGGCTGTTCTTCGAATGCACAGACATTACAGACAGATTACACTGCTCCCGCCATCTCTGTGTGAGTCCAAAGGGATGTAAAATAGAGTGAATTACAAATTTATTTTGAAACGTAATATGAGACTTAAGTATATTAATTAACCGAAATTTGAATATGTGTTTGGTGGTCTAGTGGTAGCGTATCAGACTCTCAACCCTTAGAACCTTGACAGAGGGGGTTCGAATCCCACTGGAATCAACAAAAATTATATATATATATATATATTCATTACACCAGAGACATATGATTACACCGACTATATAAGCCATAAAAGAAAACAACTGCAAAATTGTCTCCAAATGTTCTTACATGTATCTGGATTAACAAATGTGGGTTTTCTAAATATTCTTTAGACTTGAGAGTATTGATTTTGCCAAAACTCCAAAACTGCAGAAGTTTAATATAGTCTTGTTATGAGCATTTGGATTTACTTTGTTATTCAAGACATATCTTAATTCTCTTGTTAATGGCTTTGTCTAATTTGAGTCTCTAATATTATTTATTTATCAATTATGGACTTTTTACGAAGTCAATATGTTAAATATGGACCTGTTAGGTTTATATTGACCGAGGACGAAGTCCGAGGTCAATATATTCCTAACAGGTCCATATTTAACATATTGACAGAGTAAAAAGTCCATCATTTTTATATTACATATGTAGTTTTATGGTATCTCATTACATTTTTGTGGAGGACAATTTTGTCAATACAATTGAAATTTCATTAGAAAAAGAACCTTTATCTGAAGGCGCGTGTGGATCTGCCATCATCTAAAATGGGTTACATGAGTGCTCGTGGGATATATAAATGCCGACATTTCTCTTATATTTGCAAATAAAAAACAAACAAGTAAGCCTTTTTATTAGCGTGTTTACGTGAAATGTACAATAAAACAAACATGTGACAACTGTTAAATATATTTTTCATTAATTTCAGCGGTTGCTCTGTAAAAAGCATTTTAATATCCCCTTTAATTTCCCCGGCGGAAACTCCTAATTAATGTGTACAGCGTTTTCCAATATTTTTTTTTTAATGTTTTTTTTTCATAAGACCTTTCTCAGTGAAAAACTACAGTCTAAAAGTCCAACCACACATATAGCAAAATAGAAACATAGCGTCAATATACTTAAAAATAGAAACATAGCGTCAATATACCTAAAATTAGAAACAACGCTGAAATATACTAAATATTCTTAAAATCACGTGAGTATATTAGCCAATGAAATTAATAGGAACTTATACCATATGTAATATTTTATTTTATTTAACCCGAATTATTTTATTTTTACATGAACTTCATTAAATGTATATGCATATTCATTCATATGACACACGCTTAACATTTAACTTCTGTTATATTTCAGTTAGATATTAAACAACGACAGTGGAATACCGAAGGAACAAAGGAAGTTATAATTACAAAAATTGAAGTCAAAATACATGGAAAAAAACGGCAACAGAGAAAAAAAACAAAGACAAAACAATGACGTGAGACAGCCACAACGCACGGAAATGAAAAGACGACATTAACATTAAGAACTGAGGCACTCATTGTGTGATCTCCCTTAAAAACCGGGAGTGACATCAGGTGGCACGGAAGGGTAAGCATGTCCTGCCTCGCTAGCGGGGCACGTCACACTATCAGTGAGGAATATATTGTTTTGAAAGATCTGTTTGGTAGCGGATTAGTAAATGTCATTTTGTGAAATGAAGTTTAGGACGAGCTTCATACAAAAACCTGTGTTTCTTTACTGTGATAATAAGGTAATCAGAAGACTCGATAAACCCTCTCTACTACGACTGACGATTAGTTGTGAGAAGAATATATTTCAAGTGGCTTTGTATAAATTTAAGCTTCAGGGAAAATAAATCAGCAAGAAAGGGTCAGAATGGTACCTCTTGGAATACCGATTGTTTGCTGAAATACAAAAGATAACAGTAAACACCTACAATGGCCGAAAACTACAATTACATGCCACAACTCACAAGCGAACTGCACTAGAAAAAAAATTAAGACTAGAGGCAATCGTAAATAACGATAGGAACTCGGAATAGCCAGACTTGGTACCGGTACCAGCAAAAGCAATCGGTAGGGTTAAACCGGTTGATGGGTACCAAAACCCCCTTCTTTCTCTGTCCCGTTTCCCTATAGCATATATAATAAACACTCAAATAAAACACAAATACAGGTAGATAATTAACTCTAGGACCACTATCTTGAAAAAGAAAAGAATATACAAGAACTTAGTTAAGAAGATTGGCCAAAGAGTGCTCGTTGTGAAACTGCTGGCTAGCTCATGGCACCTAGTCTGCTGGTAAAACACTGTCGCACTATACGGAAGAAAAATCAAAGTCAAGATTTCCAGAGGAGTTTAGTAAAGAGTCGTGATGTATTTCAATAGAAATCGGCGCTATCAGTGAGATGGTGAATAAAGGGATATGGAGTAAATGCACATGAGACAAAGTCTCTACAAATACATGGTAAAAAATAAGCAAAGGAACAACGCTTTATTGTTGTTCTTCATCTTGAAGTCACCATGAGGCCTTCAACAATGAGCTTTGCTCATACCTCATAGTAAGTTCAAGACGGCCCCTAGCACCGGTTTAAGCGGAAGTCTTTGCTAATTGTCGAGCAACGCTACATCCATGTCTTTCTTGGTCATGGGTGCGGGATTGTCAACAAACATCAATTAAACTGGCAAAGTGCTCTTACAATCACTGTCATCCTTTGCCCGACAAAAGCACTAGTATCTTAAGCTAGTGGACAACTACAACATATAGACAAACACAGGGCACTCATCAAGTCGAATGTAAGAAAACTTGGCGTTATAAAATAGTGAGATGTGGGCACTTAAAACAGGTGGTTTGGATTACATTTCGAAATTAATAAAATAAATGCCAAAATTTGAAAGTATCAATAGTATATCCATATGAGAAATTCTCTCACGCACAAGTACACCATAACTGAAAAATATAGAGAGCATACATCTCTCGCACGGGGAATCTTTTCACGGACTCCACACTGCAGGAGAGACAAACTCCAGTCGTAAATGGTGAATATAAGAATATGGAGTAAATGCACATGAGACAAAGTCTCTACAAATACATGGTAAAAAACAAGCAAAGGAACAACGCTTTTATTGTTGTTCTTCATCTTGAAGTCACCATGAGGCCTTCAACCACTTTATGTGTAAAACCTTCAGGTCACCGGATTCAAAAGCTAGTTTAATGGATTTGTGTAGAATATCACGTCGATATTCACTATTACGTTAAGAATATAAGTTACCTACCTGTTTTTTTAATTTTTTTTTATCCGTTCCTGTCATTTTAACATTTCCATAAAATCGAGGAAGAGAAATAACCATTGCAATAAGCTGTTTGCGATTCACATCATATTTAGATATCAAATGTTAATACTTTCTGTAAAACTTCTTAAAAGTATTTAATAATTTATGAAATCTGTAACCTGTAATCTGTTCTTATTTTTGAAGTAGAAACAGTAGCCACCCATCAAAAGTTGACATAAAAGTTAAAATCGAACTCTGAATCAACGATGTAAATATAATGTTATAATATTATACTAATTTTGGATGTGAAAGTAAGGATACGCTCATTAAAATCGTCAAGAGTAGAACAAACGCGGGCGAATCGTACAAGTTGAGGTGTGTACACCCTCTAGGATGGAGCTAGAGGAACGTCCTCGCCAAGAAAAGGGAAATTAGTAATAGTGAAATCAAAATTATCCCATTTATAACGAATATTAGTTTTTATTTTACCAGAGTCAATAATGATACTTAAATCCAGAAGAGGGCAGTATTAAAAATCATTGTTTTCGTTCTCAAGTTTCAGTTCATGTGGACATAATCTGAAAACCGGGGATTGTCAATAGTGAATATCGTCAATGTACCTGCTGTTATAATTGAAAATTGAAATAAGCCTATTATTGTTTGGTTCAGTTCAATTTTGTAGTTTTTTTCATGAAGCCTCGTTCGTAAAAGAACAGAAAAAGATCTGCATTGAGAGGTGCACATTTAGTATTGTAATAAAACTTAAGATTGACTGGGCGGAGTTTGCCTTAAACTTTGAACTGGGGTAAATCTACTCTTTCAGTGTAGTGCCAACATTAGGTGTTGTAAGATTACAATCAAATTAATCATTAGTGATCATGTAGTCATGTGTATGGTGAACACATTTCAAAAACATATAGTTTGTAATTTGTATGCCCCAAGACATAAATAGGAACATTCACTAATCAAACAATTATTGATCTAATAAAAAGATCACCCTGCATTTGGTCTGTTGTACCTACTGCTGTTTTGGAATGATCAAATCCTGAATGACAAGTAACTCCGCCCAGTCAACCTAAACTTTTCTTACAATACCCAAGGGGATTCAAATGACCTGTTGATAAACAATGGTGCCAAAACGAATATAAATGTTGTCTAGCAAGAGATTCAGTGCCTCAATCATATCATCACGTCTCCAGGAGCAATAGTTGTTGTAAGTAATATTGAAGAAGAATCCTTGCTTTTTGTTACAGAAAATGAACCTAAGACCCAACAATTTGAAAGACCAAATAAGTTGTCCCAATTTGGATTTAATTAAATTATGCGGAAGGTTTTATAAAGTGTACACAAATCATAACTGTCAGTAGATGAAACTGGTCTTTTTACGGATTGTAATTTATCTAAAACTTCAATGGAATTTTTACACTCCACAAGTGCACTGGTTAAATTGTGCTAGAACAATTACTCAAGCGACTAAACTAGAAAAAATATGTTGTTCAAAGTCAAGCTTGTTAGTTATGTCACCTTCAGTATATTTGAACTGTAATATGTGTGGTTCTTAACAAAGAAACATTTTTCAAGGCCTAAGACGAAATATTTGCGTATAACACTGCACTTGTTTTTAGAGGAATCATGGTCTGATCAGTAAATGTAATCTGTTTTAGCAAGGAATCTGGAATAGAGGTTTACAGAGTAGAAAATCAATTTTTTTTTATGTTGTGACACAATTTTAGTGATGGATCTTTCAGATTTTGAAGAAGATCTTTTTTTTATTATCCACACCTGATCGATACAACAAGTAGAGAGAGAGACACTTTGCAAAATATTTATTAAAACCTTCTTTAACAGTGGATACAATGTCTGTCAGATTTCTAGACGGAATTTCAAAGAACAGCTAAGTATCTCTCCTTGTATTTAATTTTATGAAGTTTATGTATCAAATGCAAGTAAGGGAATTTTTCATATGCCTGTCATATGTATTTTGACCTTGACCTCAATTTCATGGTCTAGTAAACTTGGCAAAGTTTATTTTTTGGATCTTTTTCTGAATAACTATAGGTGGTAGGGTTAAAATATGTACTATGTAGGTTGCTCATGACCTCGACTGGTCTGTAGTGATCATGTATTTATTCTGACTAGGTAATTTTCTCTGCAACTATTCCTGGTAGGTCAATGATATTTGGTATGCAGGTAGGTCTCGTATTGTACACGATAATCTGCTATGTTTTTTTCAGTGACCTAAATTTCACAGGCTATTGAGCTTTTTAAGATTCTCCATATCTGTAAGTTGTAGGTCGATGCTATTTGGTATATGTGTTGGTCATTGGTAGTACATGACCGTTTGCCATATGTCTGTTACTCAATTGCATTGTCTATATAGAGCATGTTTTGTTTTTTTCTGACTTGGTCAGCTTGATTCTTATCTGTTTTAGCGATAAAGCAGGGACTTCCACACATGTAACTTTGAAAATTTCCATTTTCATCGGCAAAATGCTAAGATACGGATGCAGATCTAAGCACGTATTTGGTTTTAGTTTTGTCCTTAGCTATATTTGATATTATTTATTATTCGGATTTGGCTTGGTTTTATGTATTTTAACATTTTTTTTAAATTATGGATTTCCTATTTATTAGTTCTAGTGCTGATGATGAGGATTTTAATTTCCGGCCATACAGCTCATTAAAATTATTGCAGTTGGAGTTAACATGTCCATTTACTCCATATCCTTTCGTAAACGGTATTATTAACTAAAATAACGAATAATATGTCCAAGAGACGCCAAACACATTATTTTGCACCATTTTCTCAATTAAGCTAATAGGGGCCTTGATCTTCCTCGAGACCCAAATGACCCGCTCAGCATTAGTTTTGCCTCATAAAAGAAGGATCCTAGTTACGGCCTTGTACTAACAGCATTTCTAATCCTCGTTTTAACGAAAATGTTGTTAAAATGCCAGAAATTGATTAAAAGTCCATAAAAGCTGGGACATAACTTACATTCTTTACGTAATAGGGATATCGACAAGATATTCTGATTGCATCCTTTAAATTAGCTTTGAGACCTAGTGACCTGAAAATTTTGCACATATACTGGCCTCTCACTGTTACTGCCGATGTCTACTGAAATTTATGATGATTCTTGACTAAACCCTTTGGAAGTTTTGATTTTGATATTTCTTAGTGCGACAGTGTTCTACCAGCAGACTAGGCTTCTTGAGCTAGCCGGCAGTTTAGCGGCGAGTACCTCTTGACCCAATTTTCAAAATTACGTATTGCCGTTTTCTTTCCTTTTAAAATTATGGTCATGGAGTTAGTAGTCTACCTGTATTGGGTTTTATTTGTATGTTTATTATACTATAGGGAAACGGGACAGATACAGGGGGTATCCATAAACCGGTTTAACCCTACCGCTGGCTTTTGCTAGTGCCGGTACCAAGTCCGGCTGTCCCGAGTTCCTATTGTTGTCTACGTTTGTCCTTTGTCTTATTCGTGTTTTTACTGTGTAGTTCCCTGGCAAATTGTGGCATGTAATTATAATTTTCAGCCATTGTAGGTGTTTTCTGTTATCCATTTTTTTACATAGAAAAATGTATACATTAGCTCTATCTTGGCATTATGTTGAGATGCTGATAAGACATTTGCTTAATTTTACCATTTATTTGTAGAGATTTTGTATCATGTACATTTACTCCATACCTCTGTATTTGTCCTTACATGTGTAACACAATTACAAGTCAAATACTGGGAGGATTCAGGATTAAAGTTGGGGGGTGTATATGGGAAAAAGTCGCCGTTCGTAGCGGGGCCATTTTCGAAGACAAATATTGGCCAAAACTCAAAAGCTTTATATTATTTCCGGGTATATTTAGGGGCACATGCTCCTTATGCCCTCCCTTAATCCACACCTGAAATAGCAGTGATTGGTCCTGTGTCATTTACTGTAGATCTGGTTATAGTCCAATGACTTTGCTTATTTCATTACCATTTTATTCAGATTAATGTGCCTAACAACTGAAATAACACAAAATAATATTCTGATGGAAAGAGAAGTCTTTCTTAAACATAGAAAGTCGGTTGTTTTCCAAATCAGTACATCAATCAGGCAATCAATTAACATCTAACATTTCCTTCAATAGAGGAATGTAATATATGGTTAAAAGGTCAGTTTGTAACATGGAATCAAATGCATTACAACTAATTCATTTCCATTTTGAATGTATTTACTATACATTACAAAGCACGAGAGACGTATGCATGCCGGCTATAATAAGTGTCAAATGTTGCAAGCACTGGTCGTTTGACATCGGGGTAATTGTTCAGTGATATTTTCCATTTCCAAACTTGTATTAGATTTCGTACTTTTATATTTAAAAGGCTGCATACAACAGTCTCATATAAGATGATATTCAAAACCTCACATGATATATGCCGATAAACTTTTTTTGCAAAAAAGGAAAAGAAGAAAGAAACGCACTGCAAAGATTTGCATAATTGATTTTGAAAACTGGAATGATAACTATAGACATGACCTTTTTCGATTCAGATATGGACAATAATTGCCGAGGATAAAATCTTGAACAAACCAACAAACCATGCAAACCTGCATATACTTTTTGTGTCGCAATAATGAACCATGATCGTTTCCGTAAGGGTACTTTGTTCACAAATTACCATTTCTTTTACAACATGTGTTGGATTTGTCCCCTTTAACAAAGTGAACGGCCTCTGATCTTCGATTAACATCACTTTTATTTAAAATATAGACTAGAAATAATGTGAGCATAGCTCACTAAATGATACCCTGCTTCCCCACATAAGCCACATGGATGGCAGTGTTCAAGTTAGGCTATTGGAAATCCCCCAAAATTGTCAGATCAAAAGCTAAAATACGAGTTGCACTAAACCTTACTTGATAAAGAATATCTGAATTTTTTATTTAATTCCATTCATTGGTTAAGGAGGAGTTGCAGATTGTATACCAGAACCCCTTCCCCAAATCAATGCATGGCTAAGTACACGTTAGGCGATGGGGAACCCAAGAAATTTATCAGATCAAAATTAACTAGAAATACTCTGAGCATAACTCACTAAATGATACCCCGCTTCCCCAAATAAGCTACATGGATGGCAGTGTTAAAGTTAGGCTATTGGAAATCCCCCAAAAGACCAGAACCCCTTCCCCAAATGACAATGCATGGCTAAGTACACGTTAGGCTATGGGGAACCAAAGAAATTTATCTGATCAAAATTTAAAATAGGAGGTGCAAGATGACCTCATGTAATAAAGATTCCACAAAAGTTTCATCAAATACCATTCATGGGTTTAGGAGAAGTTGCGGATTGCATACCAATACCCCCTTATGACAATACATGGCCAAGTACAAGTTAGGCTATGGGGAACCCAAGAAATTGATCAGATCAAAATCTAAAATAGGAGATGCACAATGGCCTCATATAATAAAGATTCTCTGAAAGTTTCATTAAATTCAATTCATTGGTTTAGGAGGAGTTGCGGATTGCACACCATTTGCGGATTGTATACCAGAACCTTCCCCAAATGACAATACATGGCCAAGTACAAGTAAGGCTACGGGGAACCCAAGAAATTGATCAGATCAAAATCTAAAATAGGAGGTGCAAGACGGCATCATGTAATAAAGATTATATGATAGTTTCTTCAAATTCCATTCATTGGTTTAGGAGGAGTTGCGGATTGCATACCAGTACCCCCCCTCCCCACCCCATGACAATACATGGGCAAGTCCGTGTATGGCTATGGGGAACCCAAAAAATTGATCAGATCAAAATCTAAAATAGGAGGTGCACAATGGCATTATGTTATAAAGATTCTCTGAAAGTTTCATCAAATTCCATTCATTGGTTTAGGAGGAGTTGCGGATTGCATACCAGTACCCCCCCCCCTTATGATAATACATGGGTAAGTCCATGTATGGCTATCTGAAACCCAAGAAATTGATGAGATCAAAATTTAAAATAGGAGATGCACAATGGCATTGTGTTATAAAGATTCTCTGAAAGTTTCATCAAATTCCATTCATTGGTTTTGGAGGAGTGGCAGATACAATTTCGGACGAACGGACGGACGGACAGATAGACGGACGTACGGACGGACACAACGAATACTATACACCCGCCTTTTTTCAAAAGCAGAGGTATAATAATCTGTGATTAAAAATAAAAATATAGATACAAACCCAAAGTACTAATATTGCACTGCAAATCATTGGTTTAGACAATTGATATCTTTATAGTGCAAATATAATCAGACTCTGAATTTGGATATTACAAAACTCTAAAGATGTGCTTAACATCTTAAAATCGAGATCGTTATCACACTGTAACAGCATTAAATGTTTGACTTCTTTACACTTTATACTACCACTCCTCATGAACAACTGAAATCTTGGCTGAAAATTTAATTCAAAGACGTTTCTCCCATAAGAACGGCGAACAAAGATACATTGCTAAAGGCTGAGAACACGCATACTTTGTGAACTACGACCAAGAATCACAGAAAAAATATACAGAGGAAGAAGTGATCAAAATGTTACAGTTTCTGATCGAAAATATATTTGTCCAGTTTTGAGTTCTTGTTTTTCAACACACTATCGGAATTCCAATGGGAACAAACTGTTCACCTTTTTAACCGATTTGTTTCTCCACTCATAAGAGGCTGAATTAATCGAAGGACTTCTTCAAAATAAAGATTAAAAAAAAACTGACCCAGTCCTTTCATTTCATTCCGCTATATAGATGATATTTTATTACTAAACCACCCTCGCTTAGGTGATTTTCTTCATCTTATCTATCAAAAAGAGCTTGAAATTAAGGATATTACAGATACTTCCACATCGGCATCGTACCTTGGCCTTCATCTTGAAATTGACAACAGAGGTACACTATTCAAACTTCACTTTTCCAATAGTCAACTTCCCTTTTCTTTATGGTAACATTCCAAAAAGCATGCATTGGAGTTTACATCTCCCTACCCATTTGCTACTCAAGGGCTTACAGTCGATACAGTGACTACATTGATAGAGCTTGGTTGCTTACAAAGGGTTTGTTACCTATAACTTGAAGTCATCACTACAGAGGCTTTACGGTCGACATCACGATCTTGTAGACCGCTATGGGACATCTGTTTCCCAGATGACAACGATAGATCCTTTCCTTTACAGCTAAAGTTTGTTTTTCCTCTAGCGGATTCGACTTCACTACCGGAGTGAAGATGTTCAACACGGCGGATGTCTTATAAGAAGCTTGTGTCTGGTAAGAAGTGGGAGATGCTTAGGACGGGGAACAACAATAAAAGCGTTGTTCCTATGCTTGTTTTACCATGTATTTGTAGAGACTTTGTCTCATGTGCATTTACTCGATATCCTTTCATTCACCATTTACTCTGCTGGAGCACCCGATATCACCCATGGTTTATATTGGGTCTGTGTTGTTTATCTGTATATAAGTCTTCATTTTTCTTTTGTGTCACGTACTCATGTTATGTCCTTGTTTCTTGGTGTTTCCGATGTTGCCGTTGTACCTGGCTGGATTGTTATTTTTTCAACTTGCGGTGGAACTTTTGGAAAACTAAAATCAACAGATGGAAAAAAAGAACAGTAGATTTAAGTACATGAAAACTACATCGCACAACACTGTATTCCATATTTTGACGTCACAAAACAATCGCAATTTTCGTAATGGTAATAGTGATGACACCCTTGCAGCATACTGACGACAGATTGTCTTCTAATATTTGAAGATAAAACTCGAATACTTTTCACTGATAATAGAAATAAAGTAAACGAAAATAAGTCATATTATATTATAACAATATCATTAAAGTCTCCACACCCAAATATGAATTTCTATAGGCGTCATATCTGCTTCTCTTTCTCTCGCTCTCAGTCGATATATCTATCGTCCCCATATTCCCAATCGTCAAAATTCTTGTCTGCATTGATTTGCACTTTTCTTTTTTTGTGTCAGTGTACTAGCACTAGTCACGATTTCATGCTTACTGTTCATCTACGTCCAGGTTTGGATGTGGTGTCAAAAGTGGAATTCATTCGTGGCAGGGGAAATAACATGAAAGTCGTCACAACTTCGACTTGTAGTCCAAATAAATGCTGCTGGAAGACCAAATGTTGGCATCAACGAAAGACCCCTTATCAACGACCTGCTCACGAAAGACTGCACATCTCAAACAGTCGGTGGTACTGGCTTAAAAAAGGACATCCCCTATTTAGCATACCTTAAAGAGGCGGGGGACAAGAATTTTTATATTAAAAGGTTATTTGCTAGGTTTACACTGCCGATCAGATCAACTGGATCAACTCGACCATGCTGTTTTATCCCGATCAACGTCATAAAATGCAGTGGTCGAGCTAGCTCACGACGTCCACTCGACCTTTACCCGATTGAACATGACTTAAACTTGACCATTCTCGATCTTTTCACGATTCACGTACGACGTATGCTCGATCCTTATTCGACCGACCAGACTTTGTCAGACTGAGCCAGATCATAACTCGATTAGTATTAAATGAACTAGACCTTGTCGTGAGAAGATCGTGAAATTGTCGAGTGTACTCGAGTTTTGTCCAGTTGGTACGTTTGCATAAATGGGGATAAAATATTAATTTTCAGGAAACATTTCAGCATGGTGGTCGAGCAGCAAAATTTGTTGCTCATGTGACTGATGCTTCAAAGAAAGGATGATAACTGTGGTAAATCTACACGTGGACCTGAGTTTACATCCCATCCGAAAGATGGGTTGTGTATTTATTAATCCCGCACAACCACGGAATGGGTCCTATTTCTATATCCCGGGGTTCTCTCGGGGTCAGCCCCGTTTAGGAGGGGTCATACCCCGCAAGCCGGAGATACTAGGTCCTATTTCTATACCCCAGGGGAAGGACACAAGATCCCATCTCCAGGTTAAAACGACCCAAAACAAAGCATCTAGGGGTTGCTCTACGGTAATAAACACAGCGATGAACCTTACACTATATAGCAAGCCCTAAATGCCCCCCCCCCCATAATAAAAAGTGAATAAATCAATGGAACAAACCACATCCAATAACCCAAATACCAAGAAACTAAAATTTTGTAAGAAGTCAAGGACAAGCCAATAACCAACATATTCCTGACTTGGGATAGGCGCAAAAATTGAGATGAGTTTAAACTCGTGTTCTTGGATCATAACCCTCGTGTGTGGTGAATGGCTAAAAAATACACAAAAGATTCACAGTAAAAATCAAACTAGAATAAAGTGCAAAGTAAAATTAATAGCTAGTCGAACTTCCGTAGAGCGTTTTTTTAAGATACAAAAAACAACAAATTGTACATTGACTATATCCGAGCTTTTAGTAAGTTTTGACTGTATCGTTATTTGATATTCTATAAATACTCATAAGTTCTAGTAGTTTTGTGAAAGAAAACATTTGGGTCAGAAAATTTAATCATTTAACACCATTTTAAAGCAAAGCTTATACTAATTGTATGGAGAAAAAAGTCGAAATTCGTAACAAGAACTAATGGTTGTTTACTGTATCCTGTTTTGATTTGTACGTTTGTTGAAGTGTTTGGCATAATTAAAAATTATCCAGAGAATTATCTTACACTTCTAGGCAGTCCGTATTCCGTAAACATATAAGAATTTAGCACAATTCCCTTAAAAGAGAGTAAAGTACAAAAACTAAGGCTGAAGCGGTCATATTTCACTGTCCAAATGTTTACTGCAAGCGACGTTAGTCACGTGATTGCCACCTCTGTTAACAGCAGAATAATCCAAAAGGTAAAAATAGACAACAACTGGTTTAAAAAAAGAAAGAAAGAAAAAAAAAGCTGACAATGTCAAATACACAATTAACAGAAAAGGTCTTGCTCATACTAATTTTCTAGCGATTTGAACTGACTTGCCTTATAAATATCATGAATGATTTCTGCGCACAATCGGATTCGAACTGAAAATGACATTTCTAAGTTGGTTTGTGGCAACTTTGATCACGACCAACGAGAACTACCGAGAAACCAATGGCGAAGAAGAAACACTACAGGACTGACCTATAGAATACTTAGAACCGAATCATAAGGGAATAAACATTATCCCCTTTCCGTGTATAATAGATGCTGTAAAAATTTTATCTATCTACAATAAAATTGCTAAGCTTACAACATACAATTTATCATGTAATATGTTAGGAAACAATGACCAGAATTTATGTCAATGGTATTGCACAAATATGCACGAAGCGTAGAATGAATAAAAACAGTTCTTTTATTGTTTAACATTTTATTGGGGGTTTATTGGTATTAAGGAGGACGATTGTCTTTCTGTTTTCATGCAGTGCGTCACGTACATGTAGTTTTTCTGTTACTGTCAAGAATCGCTCAATCCAGTACATTAATCCAGAAAATTAAAAACATAATACAAGTAACGAAAACTATGTACATCATTTTCGAGAAGGCTCGCTAGAGACCATTAAATTACAAAATAATGGGAAATACGATATTTTAGAAATAATGTAGTAAAACACAAGAATTTCAAATTCGCAGCAGCATAAATATTATAACCCCCGGAGAGGAAGAGGAGATTTTAATTGGTGTTAAATTAGAAACGCAAATACATAAAACAAATATATTGTGATGTATTCTAAGTAACAATAAATCTAATCCAGATTGTTAAATGATAATTTTTACTTTTGACCTTAATATTTCCCCATGTGGTTATTT
>MJUU01043510.1:9732-42558 GCA_002080025.1 Modiolus philippinarum | reverse complement strand
GTATGACCCCTCCTAAACGGGGCTGACTCCGAGGGAACCCCGGGATATAGAAATAGGACCCATTCCGTGGTTGTGCGGGATTAATAAATACACAACCCATCTTTCGGATGGGATGTTAACTCAGGTCCACGTGTTGGAGAAATGCCACGCTTCCTGCATGTTAATGAACCCTTGTAGCAAGCTCTTTTTTGAGTGGTCCGTAGGTGATCGGCTACAAAACTAAATTCCCCGCCCCTTTCGATTTCACCCCACTTTTCCAGTGGCAGTCAGAATTTCCCGTCCCATGACCCTTTCCATACCCCAAAGTGATTATTTATTAACAAACTTGTTCTCGTCTTGGTATAGCTGAAATATTGCTCAGTAGATGTTAAACAATAATCAATCAATCAATCTTGTATCCTTATCCCATTTCTTTCAGAAACCAAAGTCCATTAGGCAAACAGATAACGCGGTTGCAAAACCACCGGGAAAAGTTGTGAACCGCAATGGTCCTGACTTGTTACAGGTATTTCAAAAGAAATTGTATTTAAACTGGTTGTTTGGCGCGTCAATCATACCGTATCTTTGTGGTAGTGTCCGGTAGCAACTCAACATCAACTGCCACCGAAAAGTGGCAGACAGTAAAAAGAAATGTTCATTCTAGTATAAAGAAAGGAACCTTGAATCACAGTACGGATCGAAACTTTTATTCCCATCCCCTCCCAGAAGGGACTGCTATCTATTAAAGACTTTCAATGGTAGAATGAGACGAAACCGTCTGAAGTAGTCTTTTGAAAAAGTTTTTGTTAGTCCCTTCAAACTTAATATCTTAATCCAATGTGACCCTCAGCAAGGAACACAGCTATAAAGAATACACCATGTTCAAAGATCTCCTCTAATTCGCCTTTAACAATTTTAACCTAATTCTAACTTCCCATTTGTGAACTTTCCCTTTCTTAGCAGCAACATACCTACCTCTCTAGCCTATGGAGTGTACATTTCACAGTTGATTCGATACTGTCGAGCATGTAGTTTGTACAGTGACTTTTTAACAGAGCAAAACACACTGCCCCAAAAGCTCCTAAGTCAGGGATCTGTTCAGCCTATGTTAATTTCATCCCTTAAGAAATTATATGGCCGTCCGCATAACATCATTGAAAGATATGACGTGTCAGTGTTCCAAATGAAAGCGGACATAATCAGCTAGATTCACGTCTTCCCGGATTTGACTATACCGATTTTGACTTTTCCTGGATCGACTCACTTACAGTGTGACGGGTGCTGTTAACAGAGCAGGGCATGCTTACCCTTCCTGACCACCTAATGTTGCCCTCGGTTTGTATGTGAGCTCACACTGTCAGTGCTTTAGTTTTTGTGTTGTTTTTTTTAAGTTTAGTTTTATCTTCGTTATTTATGTTTTTGGTACCGATCTGTCCCTGTCTATGTTTGAATACTTAATGATTACAAAGGCTGTTCAAAATTTAACCTTGGTACTGTTTGGGGGTTAGAGAAGTAACACGTACCATTACCTTTCATTGGTTTTGTCTCAGGGTTAGAAAATGACATTAACCAATAGGCTACCTAACAAACCTTTCAAAAAATATGCCTCACCGATCGTGTGACGGATACTGTTAACAAAACAGTTTTTATGTTTCCACCTCATCAAAGACTGGGCTCGCTAGTCGTTCAAGAATTGGAAATGAGAATTGTCTTCTTGAGGCACATGGTTACAACAGCCCTCATTTCTATCAGTTTTTAAACATCTTTGGGTTTATGGTCTTGCAAACTTTTAGATTTTATCTGCACTGAAGAGACATAAGTTGTCGAAATGCGCATGTGCAGAAACTAAATTCAAAGTAACTTCGGTATTTAGTTATTTGTCCGAATGTCGACTTTCCATATGAGATGCATACATCGATCATTGAAGTTATAGTATCATTTCTTTTTCCAAATGTGCTGCCCTTTGTTTGAAATGCCATGTTTTGAAAAAGGGGGATACGGGATAATTAAATAAAAGCATATTTGAAACAATTACAGATGATCCAAAGTATTTCACCACACAACAATGCATGAACAACCAAGAGAAAATGAAAAAGATATACATTTTTGTACAATGGGGGAGGGGGCGCTTTTATTTTTTCCCTTTTGAAACCATGTTGATATTTATAAATAACAAGCATTCTAAGAGTTTTCCATAGCAGTACATGTTGCATGTGTCAATTACTCAATTACAAAAATTTGTAAACTTCAAAAGCATGGGCAGACAAGGACCATTTATGTGCAATCGTAGCTAGTTTGGTCTAGTTGGCCTAGGGGTTTAAGAGGTAACTTTAAAAAGATCCAACACCATATTCCCAGTTTGCGGTTATATTGGATTAGAAGTAAACATGACTTTTTTGTACATTAAACCAACCGAGTTCTCTCGAGGTCTCTATAAAGAAGATTTTAGAATGAAAAGTTCATGGACAGCGGACACAAAATAATGGCAAAAGCTCAACCTACTGATATCAGGATTGTTGAGAAGAGTATCAGATTGTTCATGCTACTAGTAGAATTAAAGGATGACGGACCAAGGGCCAATGATGAGGAGGATGGCCTGCTTGTGTATTAAAGCGAACATTCATTCCTCTATAATGATGACCTTGAACAATTTGCTATTGTCTAACCCAAGTTACGAGCCTTCTGTGTCAGATTCGCCTTCTCTGCTACTCTAGATTTACCACAGTTATCATCCTTTCTCTGAAGCATCAGCCACATGAGCAACAAATTTTGCTGCTCTACCTTCATGCTGAAATGTTTCCTGAAAATTAATATTTGATCCCCATTTATGCAAACGTACCGACTGGACAAAACTCGAGTACACGCGACAGTTTCACGATCTTCTCACGACAAGGTCTAGTTCATCTAATACTAATCGAGTTATGATCTGGCTCAGTCTGACAAAGTCAGGTCGGTCGAATAAGGATCGAGCATACGTCGTACGTGAATCGTAAAAAGATCGAGAATGGCCAAGTTTAAGTCATGTTCAATCGGGTAAAGGTCGAGTGGACGTCGTGAGCTAGCTCGACCAATGAATTTTATGACGTTGATCGGGATAAAACAGCATGGTCGAGTTGATCCAGTTGATCTGATCGGCAGTGTAAACCTAGCAAATAACCCGTTAATATAAAAATCCTTGCCCCCCCCCCCCCCCCCCGCCTCTTTAAGGTATGCTAAATAGAAGATGTCCTTTTTTAAGCCAGTACCACCGACTGTTTGAGATGTGCAGTCTTTCGTGAACAGGTCGTTGATAAGGGGTCTTTCGTTGATGCCAACATTTGGTCTTCCAACAGCATTTATTTGGACTACAAGTCGAAGTTGTGACGACTTTCATGTTATTTTCCTTGCCACGAATGAATTCCACTTTTGACACCACATCCAAACCTGGACGTAGATGAACAGTTAGCATGAAATCGTGACTAGTGCTAGTACACTGACACAAAAAAAAAGGAAAATGGAAGTCAACGCAGACAAGAATTTTGACGTTTGGGAATATGGGGACGATAGATATATCGACTGAGAGCGAGAGAAAGAGAATTAGATATGACGCCTACAGAAATTCATATTTGGGTGTGAAGCCTTTAATGATATTGTTATAATATAATCTGACTTATTTTCGTTTACTTTATTTCAATTATCATTGAAAAGTATTCGAACTTTATCTTCAAATATTTTCTCCAAATGAAGATATGTCGTCAATATGCTGCAAGGGTGTCATTACCATTACCTTAACGAAAATTGCGATTGTTTTGTGACGTCAAAATATGTAATACAGTTTCGGTTTGCTTTGGTGGTGCGATGTAGTTTTCATGTACTGTTTTTTTCCATTTGTTGATTTTAGTTTTCCAAACGTTCCACCGCAAGTTGAAAAAATAACAATCCAGCCAGGTACAACGGCAACATCGGAAACACCAAGAAAGAAGGACATGAGTACGTGACACAAAAGAAAAATGAAGACTTATATACAGATAAACAACACGAACCCAATATAAACCATGGGTGAGATCGGGTGCTCCAGTAGAGTAAATGGTGAATGAAAGGATATCGATTAAATGCACATGAGACAAAGTCTGTACAAATGCATGGTGAAACAAGCAAAGGAACAACGATTTTATTGTTGTTCCCCATCCTAAGCATCTCCTACTTCTTACCAGACACCAGCTTCTTATAAGACATCCGCCGTGTTGAACATGTCCAGTCCGGTAGTGAATTCAAATCCGCTAGAGGAAAAAACAAACTTTAGCTGTAAAGGAAAGGATCTATCGTTGTCACCTGGGAAACAGATGTCCCATAGCGGCCACAAGATCGTGATGTCGACCGTACAGCCTCTGTAGTGATGACTTCAAGTTATAGGTAACAAACCCTTTGTAAGCAACCAAGCTCTATCAATGTCGTCACTGTATCGACTATAAGCCCTTGAGTAGCAAATGGGTAGGGAGATGTAAACTCCAATGCACGCTTTTTGGAATGTTGCCATAAAGAAAAGGTAAGTTGACTATTCGAAAAGTAAAGTATGTATAGTGTACCTCTGTTGTCAATTTCAAGATGAAGGTCACAGGACGATGCCGATGTGGAAGTATCTGTAGTATCCTTAATTTCGAGCTCTTTTTGATAGATAAGATGAAGAAAATCACCTAAGCGAGGGTGGTTTAGTGATAAAATATCATCTATATAGCGAAATGAAATGAAGGGACTGGGTCAGTTTTTTAATTTTTATTTTGAAGAAGTCCTTCGATTAATTCAGCCTCTTATGAGTGGAGAAACAAATCGGTTAAAAAGGTGAACAGTTTGTTCCCATTGGAATTCCGATAGTGTATTGAAAAACAAGAACTCAAAACTGGACAAATATATTTTCGATCAGAAACTCTAACATTTTGATCACTTCTTCCTCTGTATATTTTTTCTGTGATTCTGGGTCGTAGTTCACAAAGTATGCTTGTTCTCTGCCTTTAGCAATGTATCTTTGTGTGCCGTTCTTACGGGAGAAACATCTATGAATTAAATTTTTTCAGCCAAGATTTCAGTTGTTCATGAGGAATGGTAGTATAAAGTGTAGAGAAGTCAAAAGTTTTAATGCTGTTACAGTGTGAAAACGATCTCGATTTTAAGATGTTAAGCAGATCTTTAAAGTTTAGTAATATCCAAATTCAAAGTCTGATTTTATTTGCACTATAAAGATATCAATTAATCTGCAGTGCAATATTAGTATTTTGGGTTTGTATCTATATTCTTATTTTTAATCACAGATTATTTATATTTTAAATAAAAGTGATGTTAACCGAAGATCAGAGGCCGTTCACTTTGTTAAAGGGGACAAATCCAACACATGTTGTAAACGAAAGGTAATTTGTGAACAAAGTACCCTTACGGAAACGATCATGGTTCATTATTGTGACAAAAAAGTATATGCAGGTTTGCATGGTTTGTTGGTTTGTTCAAGATTTTATCTTCGGCAATTATTGTCCATATCTGAATCGAAAAATGTCATGTCTATAGCTATCATTCCAGTCTTCAAAATCAATTATGCAAAACTTTGCAGTGCGTTTGTTTCTTCTTTTCCTTTTTTGCAAAAAAAAAAGTTTATCGGCATATATCATATGGGGTTTTGAATATCATCTTATATAAGACTGTTGTATGCAGCCTTTTAAATATAAAAGTACGAAATCTAATACAAGTTTGGAAATGGAAAATATCACTGAACAATTACCCCGATGTCAAACGACCAGTGCTTGCAACATTTGACACTCATTATAGCCGACATGTATACGTCTCTCGCGCTTTGTAATGTATAGTAAATACATTGAAAATGGAAATGAATTAGTTGTAATGTATTTGATTCCATGTTACAAACTGACCTTTTAACCATATATTACATTCCTCTATTGAAAGAAATGTTAGATGTAAATTGATTGCCTGATTGATGTACTGATTTGGAAAACAACCGACTTTCTATGTCTCTTTCCATCAGAATATTATTTTGTGTTATTTCAGTTGATAGGCACATTAATCTGAATAAGATGGTAATGAAATTAGCAAAGTCATTGCACTATAGCCAGATCTACAGTTAATGACACAGGACCAATCACTGCTATTTCAGGTGCGGATTAAGGGAGTGACATGAGGAGCGTGTGCCCCTAAATAAGCCCGGAAATAATATAAACCTTTGAGTTTTGGCCAATATTTGTCTTTAAATAATGCCCCCGCTACCAACGGCGACTTTTTGAATATACACCCCCTAACTTTAATCCTGAATCCGCCCCGTATTTTACTTATATTTGTGCAACATATGTGTGAACAAATACAGAGGTATGGAGTAAATGTACATGATACAAAATCTCTACAAAAAATGGTAAAATTAAGCAAATGTCTTTTCAGCAACTCAACATAATGTCAAGATAGAGCTAATGTATACATTTTTCTATGTAAAAAATGGATAACAGAAAACACCTACAATGGCTGAAAATTATAGTTACATACCACAATCTGCCAGGGAACTACACAGTAAAAACACGAATAAGACAAAGGACAAACGTAGACAACAATAGGAACTCGGGACAATCGGACTTGGTACCCGGCACCAGCAAAAGCCAGCGGTAGGGTTAAACCGGTTTATGGATACCCCATGTATCTGTCCCGTGTCCGTATAGAATAATAAACATACACATAAAACCCAATACAGGTAGACTACTAACTCCATGACTACAATCTTGAAAAGAAAGAAAAAGGCAATACGTAATTTTGAAAAATGGTTCAAGAGGTGTTCGCCGCTAAACTGCCGGCTAGGCTCAAGAAGCGTAGTATGCTGGTAGAACACTGTCGCACTATGGAAGAAATATCAAAATAAAAACTTCCCGAAGGGTTTAGTCAAGAATCATCATAAATTTCAGTAGACATCGGTAGTATCAGTGAAAGGCCAGTGTATCATCGACACCGGAAATTGGGTACCACTGAAGCGACGAGTAGTAAACAACGATAGGAACAGGGATAGAACTTTGTTATTTTCTCCAATTGATACTTAACTCACATGTTTGAGAAGTGAAGAGCTTATTTTCAGGATGTTTTGCACCGGAAATTGGGTACCACTGAAGCGACGAGTAGTAAACAACGATAGGAACAAGGATAGAACTTTTGTTATTTTCTCCAATTGATACTTAACTCACATGTTTGAGAAGTGATGTTTTGCAACGTATATGATCATACTTTATCATTCCCAATGTACTGTAGATTTATTTATTTAACCTAAAACGTGCTCGTGGTACCTGTCATTTGAAGCATGTGTGTTTTCTTCGCGGCTGATCATCATTGTTTTGTCATTTATATTTTGGGATTTGGAAAAAGTAGAAGCCGTCCATCATAATCATTTGATTTTGATTCATAACAATTGAGGGAATTGTCTCCTTTGGTCGATTTCGCTCAGAATATATTTTGTCCGATGTACGGCGAATTGGGTTCTAAAACAATTTCAGAGTATGGCGGCTTGCAAATATTGTGTACAGCGAATTGATCCCCGAAATGTATGTTTACAATCATTAAATTGAAGTTTCTGACAGTGAATGTGAAAACTAAATTAACAAAACTTTAGTATACAGTTACGGGACTTATCTATGAAAAACTGCGTCATTGCCCGAAAATCGTTCCAAATGTTTGCCTGTTGGCCACTGAATTCAAAATTTTGATGTATATGCCAAATGTCTATGCAAATTGTTGAAAATATTAGCCTGCCTCTGGCAGGCAGGACGACTATTATCATACACTCTTGACTGCGTATGTCGTTTTGCTATAGGTTTAAAGATATGTTTGGATTTTCAGTATAGATATTTGAAGGCACACATAAAGAATAGTCGTGTAAACGCACAGTTGAATAACATGTATGACACATGCTGCGTTGCATTTAGCATAAAAGTTCCCTTTCCCGTTTTGCCAAACATATTGGTTTTTGATGAAAGACAACTAAGCCAAATTTAACTATTGAAATCAATGTTTGTTTTGTTGGGTTATCACATTCCTTTTTTTACAAATTGTGCCAAAGAAAAGCTTAATTAGTAAGTTGATAAATTTGTTACTGTTGTTCTATTTTATTATACTTTTCAGAAGCAAAAAGAATATTGCTTTTATATTTATTTTTGTTGTATTGTTTTGATTTTAAATTCATTTAAATATAAATGAAGTTTACCACACTTGTTTATTTTTTCTTGTCACGATATGACTAAAAAAGGCAAGAATATTAAAGGTACAAGAGACAAATCTTAGTGTATGCATTGAATATTTTTTTTTCATCATTTATTTATTTGCAAATTTACGCCCATAGGCTAAGCAAATACAATTACAGAACATACAAGACGTACAAACATATGTTTATACAACAACAAATGACATGTAAATACAGATATATATTGAGCAACTCTGGCCAACGTGGACTTTACTTTCGCAAGTCTGTACTTTGCTTTAAAAAGTCTGATACTGTTGACAAAAGTTGAAAATTTGGATTTAAAATTTGTTTTAGTTTATTGAGTGGCTGATCTTAAATAAAATCTGGATACATAATATTTATTGATGAATATAAGTCACTTCTAGCAGAGTCATTTTGGTACAAATTAGCACAAAATGTATTTCATCATCAATTTCATTTGAACTACAGTGTTTACAAATTTTGTTATCTCTTGGTATATTTTGATATTTTCCAATTTCTATTTCTAAATTATGGTCATTAACCCGAAATTTAGTTAAAAGCTGTCTAGTTTTAAAATTTGATATTTCTAAAAAATATTGTTCTAGTTTAATTCCGGACTTAATTTTGCCATAAATAAACAACCTAGAATTTTCTGAAAAAGATGCTAATGTTTAGTGGTTTTTTTTTACAATAAAACTCATTCACAATTTGTTTGATTTTATTTTTTAAACGACATTTAACAATATTAAAAGGTTGGTTTAAATTCTCAAATTCTGTAATATTGAGGTCAAATTCTTCAAACAAACTAAATGCAGCGATTTATTAATAGTATATGCTTCTTGCAAAAATTTCTTTATAAAATTGGAATTAAGTCTACAAAAGTATAATAAAGCCTGAGATTTTATAAACGTAGATAAAGAAAATCTCCCAAGCTCTGATTTTGCTGATATATTGCATGCTGTTTTTTTCAAGCCCAAAGTTGATTTACGAAATCTACTATGTACTCTTTCATAAATGAATTTGTCTTCTAAATATAAAATGTCACAAAACAGATATATGCTGTTTTGATCTATATGGAGAAATATTCTTCCATGAACCAAACTTCACAATTATATAACATCACAGGTCTGACTAAAGTGTCAAATCACTTACATGATAAATTTACTGGTAATGATCTAAAATTTTGTAAGCGACTTTTTAAAGAAAATATGACCTTGAGTCCTTTTTTTTGTTAATTCTTGTATGACTAATTTGAAAGTGCCATTATACGAAATAATATTACCATGACAATTATATTCTTTAGTCTCATTTAGTTGACATTTGTTATAAAACAAAGGAGGGTGGACATATATTTAGTTTGAAAAGTCATGACTATTAACTGCAAGTTGCCAGTCATAACAATATGTTTCAAGTTTATTTAGGGAATTTTGCAAAGCTTCATGTGTACTAGATAGTATAACAAGGTCATCTGCAAAAGTTAAACTAGCTACTGCAGATTTAATCAAATTTAATGGGATTACATGTCTCATCAAATATTTGATACAAATCATTGACGAAACAATTAAAAAGAACAGAACTCAAACTCTCTCCTTGTTTCACATCTCTTTCTACGTTAAAAAAGTCAGAAAAACATTATTTTGAATTTTTACAGCAGATGTGTTAAGTTTATACATATCTCTAATAACAGTAAATATTTTCTTTCCTATACCATTGACCATTAACTTATATATTGAGCCATTATGCCATACTGTGTCGAATGCTTTGCGCAAGTCAACAAAGCAAGTATATATTTTTTCTTTCTTTTTTTTCAAATATTTTAATATAAGGGTTTTTAATATGAATAAACTATCTATAGATCTATGATTTACCCTGAAGCCAAACTGTTGATCTGCAAATAATGTGTCATAGTGGTTTAATAGTCTGTTATTTAGCGCGGAGTTTTGCAAGACAGTTTTGAAGCGAAATTCCTCAATAATTATTAAGATCTGAATCGTCACCAGACTTAAAAACCAACACAACGAAAGATTTTCTCCATTTTTTTTTAGTTCCCAGTGTCTAAAATTAAATTTAATAATTTATTAATTGATTTACAAGTAACTGTGCAACTATATTTTATTACTTCATTAGAGATAAGGTCTGGTCGTGTACTTTTGCTTCATCTAAGCTTTTTTTGATACAGGTGTTAATTTCCTTAATAGTGAAGGTTTATCTGTTAATTCATTTTCAGCTAGTATATTTTTATAGTTTTCTATATATTTATCCACCTTTTCGCAAAAGGTTTTATTATGGTTATATTTGGTTTCCCTTGTGATTGAATATGGTTTGAAAGTTGGTCATAACTAACAGAATTAAGAGAGTTAACTTTTTGGTTATCTATTTAACAACTGCCAATACTGTTTGGGATCATTTTCTTTCCAATTAGCCATATTTTCAAATAAAGCTTTCCTAAAGAGATATTTCTTTTTCTTTACAATCTTTTTTAATTCTTTTGAATGTTTGAGGAAATTATGTCTAATTTGTAAATTATATGGTTCTTGTCTCATTTTTTTCCCAAGATCAACCACTGTTTTTTTACTATCTTTAACTCCTGTATCTGTCCATGTTTTTTTTTTCTTTTTGGTTTCGTTTTTTTTTTGTATCCAATATATTTTCATGATTTTTAGCCAAATTTTCAAAGATATTAGTAAATTTTTCAGTAGCATTGTCAACGTCATTGCTTTTATTTTCAAATTTAATGTTTTCCAATTTTATAATAATCATATTTAAAAGCCATGGAACAGCGCTTTATTGTTGTATTACATCTTGAAGTCACTAAGAGGCCTCCAACAATGAGCAAAGACTCATACCTCACAGCAAGGTCAAGACATCGGCTTAAGTGAAATTCGTTGCTATATGTATACAAACACGGCAATTGTTCTTGCTCATTAACAGATGTATAATTGTAAGCTAAAAATTAAATGACCGGCAAAGTATTCTTACAAACTCCTTAACTTTTTGCTCTACGAAAGAATCATTAAGACAATTACAACATATAATCGAGGACAGGAAACTTATCGAGAAAATTGAAAGAAAATTTGGCAATAATGTAGATATATCTCATATAGACATTAAAGTTTGATCTATAACAAAGCCAAAATGTAAAGGTTGATAATCCAACCAGAAATTCTTTCGTGAACATGTCAGGCTGAATCATGCACGCATAATTTTTTTTGCAAGGATAAATGTAATATGAAGTAAACGTTTATTTGACAATATCAAAACATCAAAAGTTGTCAGAAGACAACATAGTTCGTCGAAGTATTGAGCGATGTTAATGCAAAATTAATCTAAAAGTATTACCTTTTTGTAATTTCAAAATATTTCAAAATTTGAAGAAAAAAAAATTATATGGACTTCTTGAGGTCACTTACTGAAGTACACAATCTAGCACTTAATAACCATCTTGAGAAGCTCTTATCATATGCAAGTCACATACCAAATATAAACACTAAAGGACTTGATAACTAGAAGCATGGTTCAACTTTAGCCCCGGATGGAATTCTAGACAACAAAGCCTGATCAAAATCAATTAATAATGATCAACACCTCCTACTTTTTCCCAAATTCCAAATATAAATGACAAAACAACAATGATCAGCCGCGAAGAAAACACACATGCTTCAAATGACAGGTACCACGAGCACGTTTTAGGTTAAATAAATAAATCCACAGTACATGGGAATGATAAAGTATGATCATATATGTTGCAAAACATCCTTAAAATAAGCTCTTCACCTCACAAAAATGTGAGTTAAGTATCAATTGGAGAAATTAACAAAAGTTCTAACCTTGTTCGTATCGTTGTTTCCTACTCGTCGCTTCAGTGGTACCCAATTTCCGGTGTCGATGAGAGGCCAGTATGTGTGCAAAATTTTCAGCTCACTAGGTCTCAAAACTAATTTAACGGACGCAAGCAGCATATCTTGTCGATATCCCCTATTACGAAAAGAATGTAAGTTATGCCCCAGCTTTTCTGGACTTTTAATCAATTTCTGACATTTTAACAACATTTTCTTAAAAACGAGGATTAGAAATGCTGTTAGTAATAAGCTGATTATGAGTAACGCCATATTTAGAAACATGTATCAAATGTTCATATCTATTATAAAACTTCTTAAATGTATTCAACAACTTATGAAATTTATAACCCTGTTGTAAATGTTTGGCTGTGATAGTAAGGTTACGTTTATTAAAATCGTCAAGAGTAGAACAAACTCATGCAAATTATTCCAGTTGAGAAATATACATCCCGTAGGATGGAGCTAGAGGAATGTCACCGTCAAGAAAAGGGAAATTAGTAATAATGAAATCAATATCATCCCGTTTATTATGTATTTTAGTTTTTTTTACCAGAAAGTTAGATCCAGAAAAGGGCAGTATTTGGAATTATTGATAGCTTTATTTAATTTCAGTTGTTGCGGGTAAATAATGTCTACATAATCTAAAAACTTGGATTATCAATGGTAAGGATATCGTCAATATACCTGCTGTTATCATTGAAAATAGAAATAAGTTTATCACTGTTCGGCATGGTTCCGTTTTGAAGTTTTTTCATGAAGTATCTTTCGTGACAGAAAAGAAAAAGATCTGCAATTAGAGGTGCACAATTAGTACCCATGGTAATACCTATAACCTGCCGATAAATAGTGTTGTCAAAACGAACAAAAATGTTGTCCAATAACGCTGATAGAGAACAAATAACCAAAAGGATCTAAACAGAGAAGTCAACAAAATTCAGCTAAGGACAGAGCTATGCATGAGGGAGATACTCCTTAGTTTTAAACAAAATGTTGTAAAATTTAGATATTGCAAGTTTCAATACAATCCGTTTTCGAGTCATTACCGAAGCACTGACTACTGGATTGGTGAATACCCTCGGGGACTAACAGTCAACCAACCGAGGCCTCGGCCCAGTGGTAATAGATAACAAAAACCTGAAATTACTGTTAATCTATTTTCTGCATATGGGCATTTTGGCAACTTATGTCTCATTATTGCAGATCAAACTAAAACATTTTGGAAATCCATTAACCGAAAAACGAAAATAATTTTCAACGTCATTATATAGATTGTTTAGTGAAAGAACTTAGGGTTGACAGCTCGACATGCAATCTAACTGACACTTTAATATCACTAAGTAATGATCAGATTTTACAAAATCAAGGGCGAGTTCTCGTTAGGAATCTGGCTCCAAGACGAGGACGAAAAATTCCCTTACTTGCATTTGATACATAAACTTCATAAAATTCAATACAAGGAGAGATACTTAGCTGTTCTTAGCCACTCTAGAAATCTAACAAACATTATATCGACTGTTAAAGAAGGTTTTAATAAATATTTTGCAAAGTGTCTCTCTCTCTCTACTTGTTGTGTCGATCAGGTGTAGATACTAAAAAAATCAAAAGATCTTCTTCAGAATCTGAAAGATCCATCATTAAAATTGTGTCACAACATCAAAACATTTGATTTTCTACTCTGTAAACCTCTATTCTAGATTCCCTGCTAAAATAGATTACATTTACTAATCAGACCATGTTTCCTCTAAAAAAACGAATGTTATACGCAATGTTTCTTTGTTAAAAACCACACATATTACAGTTCAAATATACCGAGGGTGACATAACTAACAAACTTGACTTTGAACAACATAATTGTTCTAGTTTAGTCGTTCGAGTAATTGTTCTACCACAATTATACAAGTGCACTTGTGTGTAAAAAATTCCATTGAAGTTTTAGATAAATTATAATCCATAAAAAGACCAGTTTCATCTTTTGACAGTTATGATTTTTCTACACTTTATACAACCTTCCGCATAATTTGATTAAATCCAAATTGGGACAACTTATTTGGTCTTTCAAATTTTTGGGTCTTCGGTTCATGTTCTGTAACAAAAAGCAAGGATTCTTCTTCAATATTACTTACAACAACTATTGCTCCTGAACACGTGATGATATGATTAAAGCACTGAATCTCTTGCTAGACAACATTTATATTCGTTTTGGCACCATTGTTTATCGACAGGTCATTTGAATCCCCATGGGTACTAATTGTGCACCTCTCAATGCAGAGCTTTTTGTGTTCTGTTACGAACGGGGCTTCATGAAGAAAAATACAAAATTGAACTGTACCAAACAGTAATGGGCTTATTTCAATTTTCAATGATAACAGCAGGTACATTGACGATATTCACTATTGACAATCCCCAGTTTTCAGATTATGTCCACATCATTTACCCACAAGAACTGAAACTTCAGAAAGAAAACAATGATTCTTAATACTGCCCTTTTCTGGATTTAAGTATCATTATTGACTCTGGTAAAATAAATACTAAAATTCGTGAAAATTCTAATTTCCCTTTTCTTGGCGAAGACGTTCCTCTACTCCATCCTAGAGAGTGTACACATCTCAACTTGTACGATTCGCCCTCGTTTGTTCTACTCCGTTGGCGATTTTAATGAGCGTACCCTTACTTTCACATTCAAAATTTAACAACAAGGTTACAGATTTCATAAATTATTAAATACTTTTAAGAAGTTTTACAGATGGTATTAACATTTGATATCTAAATATGACGTGAATCGCAAACAGCTTATTGCAATAGTCATTTCACGTCCTCGATTTTATGGAAATGTTGTTAAAAATAACAGAAACTGGTAAACAAACAGGTAGGTAACTTATATTCTTAACGTAATAGCGAATATCGACGGGATATTCTACACAAATCCATTAAACTAGCTTTGGAATCCGATGACCTGAAGGCTTTACTCATAAACTGGCCTCTCACTGATAGCGCCGATTTCTATTACATGACGACTCTTAACCAAAACCATCTGGAAACTTTGATTTTTCGTCCGTATTGTGCGACAGTGTTTTACCAGCAGACTAGGTGCCATGAGTTAGCCAGCTAGTTTCACAACGAGCACTCTTTGGCCAATCTTCTTTACTAAGTTCTTATATATTTTTTTCTTTTTCAAGATAGTGGTCCTAGAGTTGATTATCTACCTGTATTTTTGTTTTATTTGAGTGTTTATTATGCTATAGGGAAACGGGACAGAGAAAGGAGGGAGTTTTGGCACCCATCAACCGGTTTAATCCTACCGCTTGCTTTTGCTAGTACCGGTACCCAGTACGGCTATTCCGAGTTCCTATCGATATTTACGATTGTCTTTAGTCTTAATTTTTTTCTAGTGATTGTAGTTTTCGGCCTTTGTAGGTGTTCATGTTATCTATTGTTTGCAATTCGACATTTCAGCGAACAAAAAATCGGTATTTCAAGAGGTACCATTCTGACCCTTTCTTGCTGATTTATTTTCCTTGAAGCTCAAATTTATACAAAGCCTTATTTGTTGTCACTTGAAATACATTCTTCTCACAACTAATCGTCAGTCGTAGTAGAGTTGGTTTATCGAGTCTTCTGATCACCTCGTTGTCACAGGAAAGAAACACAGGTTTTTATATGAAGCTCGTCTTAAACTTCATATTACAAAATGACATTGACCAATCCGCTACCAAACAGATCTTTGAAAACAATATATGCCTAACTGATAGTGTGACGGGTGTCGCTAGCGGGGCAGGACATGCTTAACCTTCCGGAGCACCTGATATCACTCCCGGTTTTCATAGGAGTTCACACTATGAGTGCCTTAGTTTTTAATGTCGTCTTTTTATTTCCGTCTGTTGTGGCTGTCTCACGTCCTTGTTTTTGTCTTTGTTTTTCTCTGTTGCCGTTTTTGTCATGTCTTTGGACTGCGATTTTTGTAATCATCATTTCCCTTGTTCCTTCGGTATTCTACTGCCATTGTTTAATATTTAACTGAAATATAACAGAAGTTAAATGTTAAGCATGTGTCATATGAATATGCAAATAAATTTAATGAAATAGATGTAAAAAATAAACTAATTCGGGATAAATAAAACTAGAAGCTCAGACACTGAGCCTGTATCGCTCACCTGACAAAATACTGAAAAGCAGGATTTTTCAATGTTCTGTATGGTGGCCATGTTTTTTATGTGAATTTCCCATAGGACTAAAATAAACTTTGTTCTGTGCTGGAGGCCATGTTTTTCATTGGATCAGAACAAAATGGGCAATCTTTGTTAAGGACCTTCAGTTCATCATTCCTGTAAAGTTTGGTTGAATTTGCCTCAGCGGTTTCAGAGGAGAAGATGAAAATGTGAATTCCCATAGGGCCAATGTTAAATTATGTTCCATGCTGGCGGCTATGTTTTTTTATCGGATCGGAAAGATATGAGCAATCTTTGTTAAGGACCTTTAGTACATCATTCCTGTAAAGTTGGTTGCATTTACTTCCGTGGTTTCAGAGGAGAAGAAGAAAATGTGAATTTTCCCATAGGGTCAAATTTTAAACCTAAGTTCCGCGCTGGCAGCCATGTTTTTATCGGATCGGAAAGTAATGGGCAATCATTGTAAAGAACCTTACAAACACCATTCCTGTAAAGTTTGGTTGAATTTGCTTCAGTTGTTTCAGAGGAGAAGATGAAAATGTGAATTTCCCATAGGGCCAATGTTACACTATCTTCCGTGCTGGCGGCTATGTTTTTTATCAGATCAAAACGAAATGAGCAATCTTTGTTAAGGACCTTTAGTACATCATTCCTGTAAAGTTTGGTTGCATTTACTTCCGTGGTTTCAGAGGAGAAGAAGAAAATGTGAATTTTTCCATAGGGTCCAATGTTAAACCTAAGTTCCGCGATGGCAGCCATGTTTTTATCGGATCGGAAAGTAATGGGCAATCATTGTAAAGGACCTTACAAACATCATTCCTGTAAAGTTTGGTTGAATTTGCTTCAGTTGTTTCAGAGGAGAAGATGAAAATGTGAATTTCCCATAGGGTCAATGTTAAACTATCTTCCGTGCTGGCGGCCATGTTTTTTATCAGATCAAAACGAAATGAGCAATCTTTGTTAAGGACCTTTAGTACATCATTCCTGTAAAGTTTGGGTGCATTTGCTTAAGTGGTTTCAGAGGAGTAGAAGAAAATGTGAATTTTCCCATAGGGTCCAATGTTAAACCTAAGTTCCGCGCTGGCGCCATGTTATTTATTGGATCTGAACGAAAGGAGCAATCTTTGTAAAGGACCTTACATACATCATTCCTGTTAAGTTTGGTTGAATTTGCTTCAGTGGTTTCAGAGGAGAAGATGAAAATGTGAATTTCCCATAGGGCTAATCTTAAATTATGTTCCGTGCTGGCAGCCATGTTTTTTATCGGATCGGGACGAAATGAGCAATCTTTGTTAAGGACCTTTAGTACATCATTCCTGTAAAGTTTGGTTGAATTTGCTTCAGCTGTTTCAGAGCAGAAGATGAAAATGTGATTTTCCCATAGGGTCCACTGTTAAACCATGTTCCGTGCTGGAGGCCATGTTTTTGTGGGATCGGAACGAAATCAGCAATCATTGTTAAAGACCTTTAGTACATCATTCCTGTAAAGTTTGATTGAATTTGCTTCAGTGGTTTCAGAGCAGGGGATGAAAATGTGATTTTTCCCATAGGGTCCAATGTTAAACCTAGGTTCTACGCTGGCGGCCATGTTTTTTGTCGGATCGGAACGAAATGAGCAATCTTTGTAAAAGACCTTCCATACATCATTCCTGTAAAGTTTGGTTGAATTTGCTTCAGTGGTTTTAGAGGAGAAGATGAAAATGTGAATTTCCCATAGGGCCAATGTTAAACTATCTTCCGTGCTGGCGGCCATGTTTTTTATCGGATCGGAACAAAATGAGCAATCTTTGTTAAGGACCTTTAGTACATCATTCTTGTAAAGTTTGGTTGCATTTGCTTTAGCGGGTTCAGAATATAAGAAGAAAATGTGAATTTTCCCATAGGGTCCAATGTTTAACCATGTTCCGTGCTGGCGGCCATGTTTTTTGTCGAATCGGAACGAAATGAGCAATCACTGTTAAGGCTTTTTAGTACATCATTCCTGTAAAGTTTGGTTGAATTTGCTTTAGTGGTTTCAGAGCAGAAGATGAAAATAAGATTTTTCCCATAGGGTCCAATGTTAAACCGAAGTTCTGCGCTGGCGGCCATGTTTTTTGTCGGATCGGAACAAAATGGGCAATCATTGTAAAGGACCTTCCATACATCACTCCTGTAAAGTTTGGTTGAATTTGCTTCAGTGGTTTCAGAGCAGAAGATGAAGATGTGATTTATCCCATAGGGTCCAATGTTAAACCTAAGTTCCGCGCTGGCGGCCATGTTTTTTGTCGGATCGGAACGAAATGAGCACTCAAAGGGAAGACATTGAGAGATAACATATTTCAATAAGCAATGAAAGGATTTGGATTAAATAAACATGAGACAAAGCCATTAACAAGAGAATTAAGATATGTCTTGAATAACAAAGTAAATGTAAATACTCATAACCAGACTACATTAAACTTCTGCAGTTTTGGAGTTTTAGCAAAATCAATACACTCAAGTTTAAAGAATATTTAGAAAACCCACATTTTTTTAAAAAGCATTCGTAAAATATCTCATGATTTAAGTTATTTCATTTAAGTAAGTGTTAATCCAGATGTAAGAACATTTGGAGACAATTTTGCAGTTTTTTTTTTCTTTTTATGGCGCTTAAACAGTCAGTGTAATGAATATATATATATATATATATAATGCAAAATTTAAACAAAGTCATTCAACCATAAAATGTAGGTCAGGGACACCAAATTAATTACGAAATAGCCAGAACTCCTTTTGAATGAATGTTACAGTAAAATATTATGATTCTACAATACATTGTAGTTGAGAAATAGACTTAGATGCAAAACTTAAGCCAAGTCACTGAAGCTTAAAATGTAGGTCAAAGCAACTGTGTGTCAATGATTTGGGTAGTACTTATTTAGTACTATCAAATATGTAAACTTACAGTTTCTGAGAAATGTACCTTAACGCAAAACTTAACAGGACGTACGGACGGACGGACGGAAGGACGGACAAGGGTAACACTATATGCCCCTTCGACATTCGTGGGCGGGGCATAAAAAGCCGAAATTTAATTAATTCTAATGGATAGCACTGAATTAGATGTAGGAAAGATAATTCAAACTTAAATTCAATGGAATGATCAAGATTGTCTCTCTTTTGTCATATGTTGGTAATTTCGTCAACCATTTATAAAATACCACTTGTCTCAAGCTGCATATTTTTCTTTTGCTGTAACGGCTGTTTGTATAAAAATGACATATCATTTTCATCCAAGATTTTAATTTTGAAGCCTGTTTGTCATTTCTAAATTGTTAAAAATTATTTACTGGTTCAATCGAAATTTGCTAAATGGGAGATTCGTTAATTGATTGCTTACTTCCTTAGGAAAAATGCAGAATCTACTCAGATTTTGTAAGAAAAATGTGAATTTACTTCCCTGAAAGGTGACTTTCAAGTTTGCATTTGTTTGTCTTTCGTAAAATACCTCATTTTTATCCTTTATTGCCTTTAAATGCCTCTGAAAACCTATGTGAATGCAGTCCAAGTTCCACAACTGAGCTAAATGGGTTCAGAAATGTAACGTAAATGTCATTTCTGTGTTTTTCAATTTGACGAGATGACTGAAAAACGCCGGTTGACTTTTTGATATGACCAAAATACATTTAAAAGCTGAAAAAGTGGGATGGATAAAAAAATATAATTAAAATTGGCTGAGGGAGCTACACGTAATTTTTATAGATTTCAATTTTTTAGATATCCGTTTACAGCAGTGTACCACTATCTTAAAAAGGATATAAAATTTCAAGTATATTTTTAAACTAAGTAAAGTTAGTGAGAACCGAACAAAAAAGAATATTCCAAAGACAATGACAACATCGGCTATTTATAGTGATGTATTATATGTTATTCGGGAATCTTCACAGGGGATACGGATTCATATTCTCTGTCTCAGGGATATAGGGCACAGACAGGGAATATGAATCCGTATCCCATGTGAAGCCCGAATAATTAGTATATTCTGCTGGAAGTGCTATGATTTTTCTTTTAAAAGTGTCTTAAAATTGTCATTTTGCTACCACGGGGATGCGGTCTCATATCCCCTGTCAAGGAAAACAATAAAATTGCAGGATTCACCTGGATATTTCACTTATTATTCCTATGGTCACACAAATTAATTAACAGCAGGGCATTATAAACGCATAGTGATAATATCGTGCTATTTATCGTTTATAAAAGAAGTAATTTGTTTGAGCATTGTTCTCCCTGTGTTGTGTAGTTTAGATTTGAGTGATGAATATTGGCAAATACTATTTGGAAAGGGTCATCTTACAATGTACCTAAGTTGAAATGGTCGAAACTTCAAAAAGTTAAGAGGACAGAGACAACAGAAATGGAGGCAAAGGGAACACTAATACAAAACATACAAACTTAATCGAACGTGAACGCAAAACAAAAACATAACACTGTACTAGCAATGTGTAGCTTCATAAAAGGTGATCTTGAAGATTAAGAATGATCTGATTTAGGCTAATTCAGTATGTTCAGGGCATAATATTGTATACTACATGTTCTTATTTTTGAAGTAGAAACAGTAGCCACCCATCAAACGTTGACATAAAAGTTTTTATGTATTGAAATCGAGATGTAAATATAATGTTATAATATTATCAAAACTCATCATATACCTAGAATTATAAATATACGTCCTTGTATGTCGTTGGTGGAGTATTAAAATTCTCGTCAACCAATTTATGAATTTTGTACATTGTATGAAGTAAAGACATCAAAACAGTTAAAATTAAGAACATTTCTTATTTTTTTTATTAGCTTGTGGAAGAAAAATGTGGTCACTAATTTACTCCAATGGGGGTAAGTGGTAATTCAACATGGAATGCTTTGGTCAGGATTTCAAACATCAACAGAAAAATACAGAAGAAACAAGTAGAGGCTTATTTTCCAGAAAACAATTGGGCTGACGTAAGGTCGATTCGCTTAATTAGGTGTTTTCCTCCATTTTTCTCATTTTCGTCATAGTTTCTATGTGGAGGCTTGACTTTTTGTCGGACCCAATGTAGTGTTTCGAATAGAAACGTGATCTTTTGTTAATCTAAGGGACCGACCATTTAACTTGAAAGGGGGGGGCTATGGTTTTTTTCTAAAAAAATATTTTGGATCTGATTTTATGTGAAAAAAAATATTATTTTGGCTGCCAAAATGATGAAAAAAAATTTCTGAATGAGGCTTTCTGCCCAAAAAAATAATGTTAATTTTGAAAAAAAATATTTTGTTGATACGCGTGCAAAAAATAAATAATTTGTTTCGCGCGAAGCGCGAAAAAAATTTTCTGTCCAGAAAAAAAAACCATACCCCCCCCCCCCCCCTTCAGGTTAAATGGTCGGTCCCTAACCATGCACTTAATAGTTAGTTATGCCCTATCACACTACAGCGCATGCCGATTCCAGCCTATAGTTAGTGAAATATACATTCCAAAACTGGCGCTACTTGACAAAAACATGACTCTCTTTTTCTCCTGATCCAAAAAAGATGTATTCTTTGATGCATGACGTCATCAGGCATAGTCAACGTTTTCAGAATTTTTTTCAAAGGAAAATTCTAAAAACGGTCTACAAATTTGACGTCATAATGGAATTTCATTAAACGAAACGAAAAATTTGACCTGGCAGGGCGTGTTTGAATTAGTTAGAAATTAGAGAATATTTTCAGACAAACTGGTGTGCGTTGAATACTAGTAAGTAAGGGGGTGCTCTTTACACGTTAAAAACACGTTAACTTACTTTATAAGAAGTCGCATCTATTAATTCTATTATTTGGAAAAAAATGCATTATCTAAATTCAACAAAATTTTATTCAGAACTAAGGAGTATCTCCCTCTCGCATAGCTCTGTCCTTTGCTGATTTGGCTTTACTGTTTAGATTTTTTGGTAATTTGTTCTCTTTCAGCTTTTACACATATTTCTGTATGTTTTGGTTTGATCTGCACTGATGAGACATAAGTTATCGAATTGTCGAATACGCAGAAACTAAATTAACAGTAAATTAACAGTTATTCTACCGTTATAATGGTCTTGACAGACAGTGAATTATCCGAATAAAAGAAATTAAAATGAAATACTGTTTTTCATACATGCTTCATTATTTATTTCTTATATTCATCTGATATTCACGATACTCGGACATATATGCCATATATATTTGCTGAAAAGGAATTGTACCGCTCTGGAAAAAATACTGAAATAATATTGTCAGATATGTGATAGAAATTATAACAATGAAAAAACTTCATATTTTACGAAAGGATATGGAGTAAATATAAATGAGACCATAAAACATATGTTAACTCCAAGTGCAATAATTTTAATGAGCTGTATGGCCATTTTGGAAATTAATTCCTCATCAGCAGCACTAGAACCCAAACAAAGGAAATTAATATGTACATAAACTATCGAGCGATTCGACCTAAAACACCATTAGGTGGAGACTTGCCGCACTAGTCACAAATGGTAAGATTAGTCAACAGGCGACACTAAAAACCAAGTGGGGATATATATTACGACAAATCATTAGCTCATTTTATCTTTATATGATCCACCAAACTTTGTGATAATTTTAATCGAATTAATCGAATGAAGGTTGTTGTTTTCATCACTCACAATGAAGTGAGTTTCTATCAGTCTAGTTTTAAAATAAGCTGAATCAGCGGTTCAAATTTTCTAGTTCCATGATATTTCTGTTTGCATATACCAAATAATAAAAGGTCAACGATACACCAGAGAATACATTTAATTGGTTAATATAATGTCGTTATAAGAGCCATTGATTCTTGTTTCTGAAATTCACGGGCTAAATATAAAAAAAACCCTAAAGACATGCTAATACAGGGGTTTCTGTAGAAATATGGGATCAACAAAAGTATATTTGTGAAGTCCAATTCCAACTTGGTTGTATTATTTTTACTTGAAACTCACATTTGAGTGCAATAGCGAGAAGCGCCAAAACGTGAAGCAATTCAACAAATTCCATTTGAGAATGAAACATTACCGGAAGAGTTAATTCATCCCATGTTCGTCACATTCGGCTCTCACATCCTGAGAACTTCATGAATTGACCAAAACTGGAAGACAAATGGCATGCACAGAATAAATTTTACATTTTCTTCTCAAAATGTATCTTTCTAATGTCGAACATCACACCATTAATGCTCTCAATAATTGTTTTCCATGTTTCTTTCGGGAGATACCTGTTTCTTAACATTCTTTTAGAAATTACTTCTTCTCACACCAATATCCTAAATAACGAAACTATATTACATGGTGCCGGAAACAATTAATGGACTCGAGACCTTTACCCTGTTTTCGACCCTGTTATCGTCGGTTAACTCGGTCTAAATGTGAACACTTTCCACTTCATGGAACTATTTTATCAACAACAACTGTAGAATGCCGAAGGGACACGGTATACATACATTACGTAAATCAAATTTTAGAGACATGGCAAAAAATGAGAACAACAAACTATACTACATTGAACATTTGGAAAAAATGGGAACATCACTATCAAATTAATGGAAGCTTTAGAACTCACTGTGTTAACTCTCGTAATCCGGTGTGGCCGTTATGAGTACTCAGAAAAAAACATGTAGCCCATTCTTTTAGTTTAGCATCTTCTACATACACGATGTACTTTCTTAATCCAAAATTTATGGAAAATTTACTACATCAGATCTATCCCATTGAGCTTGAAATTAAAGAAACTATCAATATACATACTTCAACTTCATACCTAGATCTTTTGTTGTATATTAATGAAGATTGGCAATTGAAATCTAAGCTATATGACAAGAGTGATGATTTTAATTTCCCAATTGTGAATTTTCCCTTTCTTCGCAGCAAAATAACTACCTTTCAAGCTTATGTAGTGTACATTTCACGATTGATTCGTTAAGTATCAAGCATTAAGTTTTACAGTGATTTTTAATAGAGCAAAAACACTGTCTCAAAAGCAGCTGAGTAAGTGATTTGTTCAGCGCGTATGTTACATCCCACACGAAGTTCTACAGCTGTCACGATAACATTATTGAGAGATATGATCTCTTCGTGTCCAAAATGAAAATGGACATTTTTAGATGGATTCGCGTCTTCCCGGATTTGACGATACCATTTAGACTTTTTTATTTGGTAGTATGAGGTCTAGAAAATAACATTAAACATTCAGCTACTGAACAGATTTATCAAAACCTTATATGACTCACTTATAGTGTGACAGGTGTTGTAAACAGAGTAGGACATGCTAACTCTTCCGGAACACCTGATATCACTCTCGGTTTTTATTGTGCTCACTCTGTTATTAATTTAGTTTTGTATGTTGTCTTGTATATCAGTGTGCCATTTTCATTTTGTTTTTGTTAATGATGTTTGTGTGACCGATTTTGGTCCTTGTTATTGTCTGAATATTAATGAGATTTACATATATTTTTTCAAAATTTTACCTTGTTACTGTTTGAGGGTTAAAGAAGTAAAATGAAGTTGTCCCGTAGTAACTAATACTAATGACACAAAAAGAAGCATGTTACCTGAAACTGCGATAAGAACAAAAACATGTCCGAGTAGTTAAAAAAGGGCTAAATCAGAGTCACCAACTGTCTGAAAAACTAAAGACCAGTGAAAGGAATTATAAGGATAAAAAACAAAATTGATTATCTTGTGACATATGTGCTAAGTTGTGACGCAGATCTGTGCGCAAAATATCAAATAAAAGGGCTTAAAGAATAGAAGAAGACCGACAAATATTTCAAGGTCCAATTGCGAAACACTTCGAAATATTTTTCAAAGAACAGTTTGAAGTTGAAATAGAAGTTGAAAATCGAACTAATTAAGAGCTAAAACAAATATATATATGAAGAATTAGCGAATATTGTAAAACAAGCATTTCGTGGTAAGCGGAGTATGCAACAAGAGAGAAATAAAAAAAAATCCTTACTTTTAAAACATGTTGTTATCGTCAAACGGAAAAAAATGCTGGAATTTTTTTAGTTATTACATATTTGTAGAATTTGAAAAGGACAAGTTTACCAGCAGACAATAGGGATACCTCTAGGGACTTATTGTTCGCCACTTCAGCAGATTTGTTTCTTTATTCGTATGAAGCCAGGTTCAAACCAGTTCAGAAAAAGGACAGTACGCCGACCAAGTCCTTTAATTCCACCCTCCGTTATATACATGATGTTCTTTCATTAAAAATCTGCAATTTTAAGTATAAACTTCATTTTATATACCCAAATGAAAGACAACAAAAAATTACAGGCAACTCAAAAGACTTCTGGGATAAATTTTTAAAAAATACAAAGAAAACTAGGATATATCAATAGTCAATCAAATCCACAATATAGCAATTAAGCCAACATTTGATAAGCCATCCTAGGTAGATATACAACAGAAGTTTGTCTATGGTGGAAGTCACCTACCTGAATGTGAATGGTTTTGTCCAGGCTCCCAACTATGATATATTGGGAGATTAAGGAAACTCAAAGGAGAAATTTTAAGCACTTACAAAAGCATACGGGCATGGCAGCATAAGAAGAACTTTTTACTTGTGTTAACACTTAAGTAAGGTTGTGTTAACTTTTAAAGGGAAATAAAAAAAACTTTGTTGTCAATGAGGAGGAGGTGAGACCTTTTTATGTTTTATGTTAATGTGTTTTGGGCATTTTCAGCTGAGGGGGTTGGAGGGAGTCTAATCCCGAAATCGCGACTTTATTTATTCTAAATTCCTAAATTCCGAACGACGAAGAAACGTAAAGACTGTTGAAATCCCGATGAATTTATTTCCCGAAATCCCGGGCTTATATCATAAAATCTCGAAATCCCGAGCTTAAAACATCTAATCCCGACATGCGGAAAAAAGACCGGCCCTCCTTCGCAGCTGGTTATTAGATGTTTGGGGAAAATTAAAGATTGTTTGTCTGTTAATGAAACCCTCTTGCCACTCCACCCCCTTATATAAATGTACACAACCAACAAGAACTAAACGAAGGTTATAATGAGCTAGGTTAGAATTTTGCACTCGGGAGATACTCCATAGTTTTTTTCTTTTTTTTTTTCTTAGGATTTTGATATTGCAAGTTTCTGGATAAAATTGACTTTCAATGCTATAGAACCAATCTTCTGGACTACTGGGCGGGTGCATTGGACTGTTATTAATTGACACTTTTAGAATAAAATATAATTTTACATTTTTGGAAGATTACATGCATTGTCACCTCTTAAGGTATAGAGTCTCTATTTCTGTAACGGCGTTTTACATTTCTGCAATTTGGCATTACGTTTCCGGAAAAAGATATTACGTTTTCGAAACATGAATATTGCATTCCCAGAAAAAAATTACCTCTCCTCAAAAATATCGTTTTATATTGTGAGTTTTTCTTATTTCATTGTTATTTCTTAATTAAAAATTACAAAGCACATTTTACTTTTTTTCATTTAAAAATATTTTATTCAGGAACAATTTATTGTTACTTATTTTACCCGATGATTGCGTAAGTAATAATTAAACACAGCCCTAGGTATAAAAAAAACAGAGAAAAGTGATTTTTAAAAAGGTTGGATAAATGGAGAGACACCGACCATCAGAGGGTTGTTTGAACAACTTATTTCTTTTTAAATTCATGGCTCTTTGCTCATTTTTCAAGTCTAGAAGGGTCTTAACCCCAAATTTATGGCTCTTTGGTCATTTTTCAAGATTCCATTTAATGTCTAGAAGGGTCTTTTAAATCACAAATTAACCCTAAATTGTCCATAAGTTAATTTAACAACTGCATTACTTTTCGGGAATATATTCGAGTTGTTACTTTTTAGTAATTATTTTCTTTCATAAAATGTTCCTTCGAGGTACAAAAATTCAACAACCATATTTCTCATTATCCCTGCACTTTTCTGAAGAAAATGCGGGGATATTGTTTTGGTCCCGTCCCTCCGTCCGTCTGTCTGTCCGTCTGTCCGTTAAATGGACCTTGTCAGTGGAGCTCCTCGC
Organism: Modiolus philippinarum; assembly: GCA_002080025.1. Classification (NCBI taxonomy): domain Eukaryota; kingdom Metazoa; phylum Mollusca; class Bivalvia; order Mytilida; family Modiolidae; genus Modiolus; species Modiolus philippinarum. Next base: position 15,337 of record MJUU01043510.1, on the reverse strand, counting down.
TCATTTTTGGATTTAATGTTTTAATTTTGTTTTAGAATTGTTGCATATATGCTGCAGATGCGCAATAAGCTTTCGGATTTTTGATATTGGTCTTGGTGCAAACAAGAGGCCCCAAGATGTCTATTTTGACAACTGTGAGCTTGTCAGTGAAACTCCTCCTTCATTTTTGGATTAAATAAGCTTTCGGATATTATAGATTAGTCTTGATGCAAACAAGAGGCCCCAAGATGTCGGTTTTGATACATGTGAGCTTTTCAGTGGAACTCCTACATTTTTGGATTTATGGATTTAATTTTGTGATAGAATTGTTGCATATAGTCTGCAGATGTGCAATTAAGTTTCAGAATTTTGATTCCGGTTCCAACTTTGGTAAATTTCCTGAAAATGTTAAATACTCATATTTTTTAACTTTTAGCATATGCTTTCATTTTTTTAGAAGAGTTTGGAAAAAATAAAAATTTTGAATACTTAAGGATTCTGAAATATGATTCCAATTTTGGAAAATATCCTGAAAGTCTCAAAGACCACTTATTTTTTGGAATTCTACCTAGCAACCATACATGTAGTAATTTGTTTCTATTAGGGCAATCATTTTCACCAATTCCATCTAGAAAATAATTGATTCCAAATTTGGTAAATTTCCTGAAAGTGTCAAAGACCACTTATTTTTTTTGGAATTCTACCTAGCAGCTATACTGTTAGGATTTGCTTCGATTAGGGGCAGTCATTTTCACCAATTGGATTTTCAAAATAATTGATTTCAAATTTGGTAAATTTCCTGAAAGTGTCAAAGACCCCTTATATTTTGGAATTCTACCTAGCAACAATAATGTAATGATTTGTTTCGATTAGGGCAATCATTTTCACCAATTGGATTTTCAAAATAATTGATTCCAAATTTGGTAAATTTCATGAAAGTTCTCATTTTTGGAAATTCTACCTAGCAACCGTATATCCTTGTATTCTTTCTCAGTAAAAATAGCGACTATCAATATTTTTTTTGATAATGTTGAGGAAAATTACCCCAAAGGTCTATAACAACTGTTTTCTGTGTCAAACAGGTGAGTGCGGGGATGGTCATCTTTTCTGATGGCACCACTTCTACTTGAGAATGTATTTGAACCACTAATTTTTAAAAAGATGCCCCCCCCCCCCATACGGATCGTTTGTTGAAATAAGACAACTATATTTTTTTGAGAAAAAAAATGTTTGGCCTAAAAAGGACTATTTGCTTCTGCATGTTATAACAACTAGATTCTTTTTGAATTATTTGTTTGGCCCTGAAAAGGGCCGTTTGTTTGCTCTGAATAGAGCCATTTGCGGGAAAACACCACCAGTCATCTACAAGTCTTGGTAAAAGTTTTGGTGAGGGAAGTCAGTTTTCAATATGAATTCGTGAAGTTTTGAAAGCATCATGGTCTGCTGCTTCTCTATTCTCGCCATCCTGGTTTCAATGCGTTCTGTCTTCTCTAACATTTCCACCATGGCAGCCTCAATGGATGCTAGTGCTGAGAGGATCTGTTCCGCGGTCGGATTATCTGATAAATGACAAATGATCTGGTGGAACCCTGATGGTGTCTCAGCTGATGTTTGAGTTGCAGCATCTGATAGATTTGCAGTGGCTGTTGTTCGGGTGAATGGAGGGTACGTAGCTGGAATAGAAGACAGTGCAGGTGATGGTGTGGCTGGTTGTTTGGCAAGTAACACCGTCATCAAATTCCCGACTGCATTCTTGCCTGATCTGGGTAATTTGGACCTGGTTGGTGAGTGAGGTCTTCTGCAGAAACGCTTTGGTCTCTGTTGCGTGGTTTTCTGATTCCCGCTTGCAGAATGTGCTGATTTTCTCGGAGATGGAGACATTATTTAGTGGTTGTGTTTAACTCCTACTAGGAGAGAAACGATGATAAAACTACGGAAAAGGTTCTTTTTTATATCTACGAGAGAAAAAAAGCTCCTCCCATTTTTAGATAATTTGGGGCTGCAAATTTAAATCAGGGACACCTGTTATTCTCATTGGTTACCTCATGAAAAATTAATTCAACCCACATGAAAAAATGTCATTTGAGTTTGTTTATTGGAAGATATGTAGGGTTTCGTTAATTTTATGGTTTCCCGGCAAATTGTCCGCAATTTAATGACGAATAGAACATGAAACTTTTCGAATATAATAATAATAAAGTTTATGTCAGGAAAATAAAATTGTACAGAATATAATAAACAAATGTGACTAAAACAATCCTATGTGCAATATAATGCTTCAAAATTCGTTAATTATGCCAAGCCTTCTCATTTTAAATATTTTAAGATAAAATGTAATTAATTATCATCGTTAATTAGTTTGTATGGTAACCAGTTTTGATCTATGATCTTTAATTTTGAAAGTTAAGCAAATCACTCTCCATTAGGAAATTATTATTCCTAATTTCAATTACAAAGAAACGCCGTCATTGAATATTGTGATTAGACACAATCAGAAAATGTACAACAAGCTATTAAGGCTAAGTCGAACAGTAATTTTTATTTAATTGAGATAATTTCTCACGGTCCGTGTTGTCCTTTATATTTTCGCTGAGTGTTTTTTTTTTATGGATCTCTCCTGAGCTGTCAGGCATTTTTATTCATTTTACAGTCAGAATTTTTGTTCATACGGTTCAAGTTGTTCATTTTTAATGCTCCAAGTAGCTAGTTTCCAACGGTCCGAGATGTCTGTCCATACGGTCCGAGACGTCCCTTCCACGGTCCGAAATGTCCCTTCACGGTCCGAGTGGTCATGGTCCGAGTTGTCCGCGGGCCGAGTTGTCTGGCAAATTTGCACAGAAAAATTATTTATTTTCATGAAAATCGCAAACAAATTATTTATTTGCATTTGCAATAAGAATTTTTTCTTCAAATCCAAATTAAATTGAGCCAGTATGTCATATCATCAAGCTATATTGTATGAAATCGGTGCTGATAAACCTTAAGATCATGTAACAGCAATAGTGCACAAGAATTCATAATGCGGATACATTACAGACATGAGAACGTATAAAGACGACGAGTAAATTAAATCGGAGTTCATATAGATATCCCTCAAAACGCCCAAAACCACACAAGACTATGAAAAAAATTGTCGATTTTATTGCTTTCAAATTGTTTTTATCGAGATTTTTTTCTGAAATATTTAATTTCCCAAACTTTTGTCATCTTATTCTGTTATCGTTCAGTTTTTGTGGCAGTTTTTGGGCCCTCTAGACGTCAATCTCGTAAATTATTTAAATTTAAACACTAGGTGATTTTTTTATCAAATTCAAGTTATAAACTGCACATTTCTTTCACTCAATATGACTATAATGACGTTGGCAGCATTTTGTTATCATCCTGTTGTAGATTTCCTAGGCCTTGTTTGTTTTCATAATAATTGTGACTCCATTAGAGTTTTAGATTTTGTTTCAGCTAAGCCGTTTTTCATAAGAAAAATGACCTAACAGAGCCAAAGTCCATGAGGCAAAAATTTATCATCAGTGAGTATAGTTTGGTATAGTTCGTTTCATATGATATTCTGCTTGTTTCAATCCAATTATTTGCATTAAGATACACCTCTATAATAAGTCAACACAGTCGTGATTGGAGTATAAATTTTGTTTCACATTACAAAAAAATGTAACGATAACAAAAAGCCAATAGATGGCTGGCATTTGAAAACTTTATAATGCAGGAGATGAGAAAAAAATATTTATGCTTCTTACAGCAGTTTTATTTAAAAGAAAATAACATTAATGGTATTAGCATTCATTGTGTTTAATTTGTGCATAAAGTAAACAACACAGGAGAAAGATTTTAGATAAATTGCTTTGAAAACACTATGAATTCGCTGTCACATCTACCCCAGTTCGTGTCAAGACTGTCAACTGGCTTCGTTTCCTGTCCTTTCTTTTTGAAAATGTTAATTAGAAAATAGTTTAATGATATACCAGAGTGTCAAGATAACTGAGTAAATTGCAATATAAACAATAGGTGTATATTGTAAAAACACTTGACATATGGTGGAATCAACAGATTATATTCTTTGGTAAACGGTATTCTTTGGTATTCTTTGCATTTTGAAATTATAGAGCACGGACCAAGTAAAATGTGTGTTTTCATGTGTGTTTTCATTTTCATAAAGCCAGTGATGCTTCAGATCCCAATAACTATAGAGGGATTACAATTACTGCTGCACTGGGAAAACTCTTCAATAAAATTTTAGATACCTGCCTGCATAAATATTTGGACAAAACAATATCATTAATGATGCTCAAATAGGTTTTACAAAAAGCAAAGAACTTTAAAGTGAAAGTCCACGATTTTCCACTTTTAACCTAATTCCATTCACTTTATCTCGAAAATGCATCCTGCAAAATTACAGTGGTGTACATTTTTTATTAAGGGAGATATTTGAAGTTAAAAGTTGACCGTAGTACAGTTATGGGTATCGCCATCTTGGACGGGAAGTGACGAAATATTGATACAAATATAATACATTTGTATCACTAACAATTACGGAGAAGACACGATTTGTCAAAAGGATGCTGGGTAATCCTTGGTATGACCAAAAACCGGACAAATTTTCAAATTGGACTCACCAATAGATATGCAAATCTGTAATATGATCGTGAGCATGGCAAAAAGGCTTAAATTCGTAAAAATGAGATGTGGTAGAAGCAACATGATAATTGCAATTGAATGACAGGACCCTAACGGAATGTCGATACCCCAACTAATCTTATTGGACTTGTTACCTGATAAACGAAAACTTATCTACAAATGGCATTATTACATGAAAAAAAGATAATTGCTGAAACATTTTTCATGTTATAGATCATTCTTCGAATTTGTGTTCTATTTTGATAGAATATTAGAAAATGCCCATAAAATCACCCTAAAAATCAGCGTTTTTCTCGAATTTAACACAAAATAAACAATTACAATATGTAGTTATTGTTTTAAGTTAAACTGTATGCCCTATTTAACAAGTTTGATGGTAATTTTGTGTCAAAGCACTAACCAATTATGTTTTAAATGCATTTAAATTGTTTAAAATTAGAATTTGGAATCCGTAAATATTTCGTAGTTAGTCCGTCAATCAGTCTATTATTAAATTAAGCGATCAAATTCATTCGGTTGATTAACGAATTCTTCGTTTCTAAACATACTCCTTGTTAGTTTTGCTGCTTTATGTTAAAATTTATTGATACACAATGTATTCAAGGCAAATCGTGCGTGTTTTTGGGGATATATTTACGCTTTAATGGTAGGGTGTGTTTGATTTGTATTGTGAAAGGTGTGTGTGATTAGTATTGTTAGTAGTTCGTAAAACTGTCTGAAAAGCCTCCACAGTCTAAATAAGTATATATATTAAGCGCAGTCTAACAGATACATGTCAGTAAGGAAACTAAGGTCGTTTTAACATCGGACGTTGATAAATATTTGTTATTGTTTGTTTTAGTTTGTGTTTTTTTTTTTTTTATATCTTTCTCTTGTTTTTTTGGGGGTGATTGCTTATCTTTTGTTTTGTTTTGTTTTGTTTCGTTTGCTTATTTTTTTTTTTATCCTTTTTTTTTTTTTTTTTTTTTTTTTTTTTTTT
>MJUU01043507.1:82138-93234 GCA_002080025.1 Modiolus philippinarum | reverse complement strand
CATATTTGCTATGTGAGTCTACCACTATGAGTTACAGATCAAGTTTGAGTTTGGTTCTGGTCCATTGATTTTGGACGGAGTTATGGGCCTTTGACTTAGAAAATTTGGGTAAAATATAGGTTTTCCGGACTTTTTTTCTAAACCGTTCCAGATATGAAGCTAATATTTCCTATGTGAGTCTACCACTATGAGTTACAGATCAAGTTCGAGTTTAATTCCGGTCCATTGATTTTGGACAGAGTTATGGGCCTTTGATAGTTTTGGTAAAATATAGGTTTTCCAGACTTTTTTCAAACCGTTTGAGATAATAAGCTGATATTTGCATTCTTAATCAACCACTATGGGTTACAGATCAAACTTGAGTATGGATTTGGTACATTGATTTTTGACGGAGTTATGGGCCTTGGGCTAGGAAACCTTTTCTTATTGAACTATTTTTGCTGGTGTAACAAAGAATTATTCCACCGGTAGGGGACTTCTGTATTGCCTTGCAATACGATCCACACTTGTTATTTTTGATAGGATAACTATTTTGATTTCATCACCAATATTAAAGTTCGCCCATGGCAGGATGAATGCATGACGAATGACCATACCACTGCCATCGCTGATATTGATCTGAAAGCAAAAAAATCCATGAAGACACATAAAAAAGTCTTTCTATACCAGAAAGGGAACAAAAAGAAATTAATTCTAAACTCACTCAGAGATTGCAACACATACCAAATCATAGCACGGAGGGAAATTGTATCTACTTTAAAGACACAATCATAGATTCAATTAATTACGTTCGCCAAATCCTAAAAGCCGAAAATGAAGAAAAATACCAGCATACACCTGGGGAAGAAATTCTGGAAATACACCAAGTCCATAAAATAAGACTCCATGGGAATATCACCCCTAAAGAACAACCATGGAGATGAAATCACAGACAGCAAGGCCAAAGCAGAGGGAATCTGTAAATATATTCCCTGTGCAAGACATACCTACTCTCTATTTATTTCAGTTATGGTGTACAATGTACTTGTTCCAAGAGAGAATTTCTCATATGGACATACTAGCATACTTTAAAATTTTGGCATTTTATTTTTTTTTGTAATTCCCAAATCTTATTCTTACCATATGTTTATAGTGCCCACATCTCACTTATTTCATGATGCCAAGTAGTCTTACAATCGACTTGATGAGCACCCTGTGTTTGTTTGTATGTTGCATTTGTCCACTAGTTTAGAACACTAGTGCTTATGTTGGGCAACGGATGGCAATGATTGTAAGAGTGCTTCGCTAGTTAATTTTATGTTTGTTGACGATCCTGCATCAAAAGGTAATAAGACATGGAGGTAGCATTGTTCATAAGCAATGAATTTCGCTCAAACAGGTAATAGGGCAGTCTTGAATTTACTATGAGGTATGAGCATTATTGATCTCTTGGTGACTTCAAGGTAAAAATAAAATAACAATACAAGCGTTTTTCTATTGCTTGGTTCTACCAGGTATTTGGACAGACTTTGTCTCATGTGCATTGACTCCATATTGTTTCATTGTATATATAAAACGAATAGTATTTCAGTGTCTTCAAAACGGAAGACCTCAACACTATAACTGGTCTGGACAAAGCAACTTCGATAGTATCGGGACATCGGGAATAACTGCACAAGGTATAGGTAAAAAATTACATGCACCAACTTAATCTAATTATATCGGGCCAGACGATCAACCATCAGTAATAATTAAAGAAACCCATACTGAAATATCACCATTCTAAACAATGATTTACAAATAATCGTGACAGAAGTGAGATTTTGAATACCCATATTTGGGTACCCATATACCGGTTTAACCCTACCACTGGCTTTTGCTAGTGCCGGTACCAAGTCCGGCTATCCCGAGTTCCTATCGTTATTTATGTTTGTCTCTTGTTTTCATTATTGTTTTTCTGGTGCTGTTTGCTTGTAAGTTGTGGCATGTGATTGTAGTTCCTGGCCATTGTAGGTGTTTGCTGTTATCCTGTTTTTGTAATTTGAATTATCTATATAGGTATGTTTCCCTGATCTCAATATGTTGCAAAATAATGAAGCATGTAATTTATCATCATAGAGTCGAACACCTTGAACAACATTCAATGCTATCTGCTAATCGGTATGGATTTAGAATGAACCGATCACGTGGAAAACAACTTGTAAATACTAAAGAAACACTGGCAAGAGAACTAGACTATCGTGACCAAATGAACATGTTCATAACAGATTTCCGCAACGCTTACTCTCAAAGGTGTCACCCTATGGTATTACCAGCAACACGCCTCAATGGGCATCGGTATGGCTGACGGAAAGACAACAAAGTCTCCGTAAATGGAGAATTCGTAACAACCCAGTAAGATCAGACACCAAGCAAGGAACTATTTTAGGTCTTTTATGTTTCGTATATGCATAGAGGACACGAGGAACTTAATATCAAAGAAGACAACTCAGAGACTGTTGCAGGTGACTCACTTCTCTATCGACCCATCGAATCTGCAGAAGGTAGCAAACATCTGCAAAAAAAGACCTGACAGTATTAACTCAGTGGACAGACAAATGAGAAATGACTTTCCGCAATGCAAATTGCGGAATACTACGAGACACCAGGAAGAAAAGTGATGGGACATGCATTAACAGTAGTGCATCAGAACCCACACCTAGGAGTGGAACTAGAAGAGGTCCTAGGCTGGGAACCAAATGTCCTTGGTTTCCTGTGACGAAACATTATCAAGTACCTTCAGGATATAAAGGAAAAGGCATTTCCTACTCTTGTTCGACTGTATCTTAAAACACGTCAGATTATAAAGCACCACTTAAACTCAATAAAATAGGTACATAGGAAAGCAGAAAGATTCGCCAACCTCAAGCCATGTCAGCAGAGAACAACTGAGGAACAGTCATTACCATTATGACCAACCGAGGCTGTCCGTCTTTATAATCACGAAGCAAAACCAATAGACCTATTCTTTTCTACAAAGCTGCATTCAACATTCCAACATAAATAAACAATGACAGGATATGGAGTAAATGCGTATAAGTCAAAGTCTCTACAAATTGTAGAACCAAGAAATGGAACAACGCTTTCATTGTTGTTCTTCATCTTGAAGTCACCACGATACCTTCAACAAAGAGCTTTTCTCGTTCAGGACAACCCCTAGCACCGGTTTGAGTAGAATTCTTTACTGGATATCGAACAAGGCTACATCCATATCCTTTTTTTATCCCATGGACACGGGATCGTCAACAAACATAAATTAAACCAGCAAAGTCCTCTTACAATCACTGTCATCCGTTGTCCAGCAAAAGTACTAGTATCCTAAGCTAGTGGACAGTTAAAATACATAGACAAACACAGGACCCTGATTAAGTCGATTGTAAGAAAACTTGACATTATAAAATAGTGAGATGTGGTCATTATTAACAGTTGGCTAGAATAACATTTGGAAATTACAAAAAAAAGAAAAACCTAACATTTGTCAGTATAATAGTAATAATGAAGGGAAGATAACAGGAAACACTTACAATGGCCGAACATTACAATCACATGTCACAATCAACCAGGAAACTGCACAAGAAAAACAATAAAATGACAAATGACAAACATAGATAACGATAGGAACCCGGATATCCAAATGAGAAATTTTCTCAAGAAAAAGTACACCATAACCGAATTTAGAGCATACATTGACAAGATAATACCTTCCTAACAAATTCTCTCAAATCAGCACTTCAACAGACGCATGCAAGTTCAGCTTCCTGCATCGCACCAGTACAGCTTGGAACAGTCTTACTCCTGAAGCATACAAAGACGAATCACCAAAGGACTTCAAGGAGATCATACAGAGACTGTTCCTCATCATCCATATAACACTGTCAGTCTGATGTTAGAAAAATTGATGGGTTAATTCCGATCTTATACGCACTGGTACTTTAGAAAAATTTCTTGAGTTAGAGGATGTTGATATAATTTTGAGTAACTGGTGTATATGTCTTTGTCTTTGGACTTCGAGTTTTGTAGTCATCGCTTCCCTTGTTCCTTCGGTATTCTACTGCCGTTGTGTATACAATTTCCCCCCCCCTTTTTTGATATATTCCAAGCTTCTGTGATAAATGGCATTACATATTAATGTCTTATAAGTAACTCCTCTTTATATTCCCTAGATTTTCTCAACACATTTATAAGCGGACTATATAAGTAAGTGAGAACCGAACCGTCAATACAGAACGAATAATCCAAAGACAATGGCAGCATCGGAAATAACCAAGAAATGGAGTCACACACACACACACACACACACACACACACACACACACACACACAGAGAGAGAGAGAGAGAGAGAGAGAGAAAGAGAGATAAACAACACTTAGGAACCAATAAAAAACCATGGGTAAGATCAGGTGTACCGATGGAATAGCTTCTTATAAGACACCCGCCGTGTCGACCGTAAAATTTCTGGAGGGATGACTTCAAGTTTTGGGTAACATACCCTTGTTTAAGTAGCCTTTTGAGAGCAACCAGGATCAAGGAAGTCATTGTATCGACCACAGGATCTTGAATAGCGAATGAGTTGAGAGATGTAAACTCAGTATGTTTCGATATCTGATACAGATGTAGAAAATCTTTTGAACAAGGATTAGGTGAATTCATTGTGTTTTCAATTTTCATATGACTGCCTTTTGATCAGTTTTTACCTGATTTTTTAATTCGAATGAGACGATATGCATAGAATTTCAATCTAATGTCTAAAACTACACAGGCTTTCCATCTGATGTCTAAAGCTACACAGGCCTTCCATGTAATGTCTAAAACTACATAGGCCTTCCATCTAATGTCTAAAACTACATAGGCTTTCCATATTATGTCTAAACTACATAAGCTTACCATCTAATGTCTAAATCTACACAGGCTTTCCATCTAATGTCTAAATCTAAAAGGCTTTCCTAATAATAGGCTTTCCATCTAATGTTTAAATCTACACATGCTTTCCATCTAATGTCTAAACTACATAGCCTTTTAACCTAAGGATTAAAACTACATACGCTTTCCATCTAATGTCTTAAACTACACAGGCTTTCCAACTTTTGTCTAAAACTACAAAGGCTTTCCATCTAATATCTTAAACTACTTAGGTTTTCTATCTAATGTCTAAAACTACTAGTACTTAGGCTTTCCATCTAATGTCTTAAACTACATAGGTTTTCCAGCTAATGTCTAAAACTACATATGCTTTCCATCTAATGTCTAAAACTACTTAGGCTTTCCATCTAATGTCTGAAACAACATAGGCTTCCATATAATGTCTAAGACCACACAGGCTTTCCATCTAATTTCTTAAACTACATAGGCTTTCCATTTAATATCAAAAACTACATAAGCTTTCCATCTAATGTCTAAGACTACATAGGCTTTCCATCTAATGTTTAAAACTACACAGGCTTTCCATATAATGTCTAACGGAAAAAGAAGGGAAACGGGGGATGCGTCAAAGAGACAACGACCCAAAGGGGAGTAATTTAAAAACTCAAAAGCCACCATATGATCTCCAATGGACGGTGAAAACCAAACACCCAACGGCAGGTCGAAGTCGGCCTTCTAAATAAAAATTAATCGAGTTCAGAGAAATAAAAACCATCCTAGACTTCTATAGACATAAAGTAAACTAAGTAGAAAACAGACACAAACGCTTAATAAATTTCCTGACTTATGATAGGCACAAACCTGCTGCGGCGGGGTTAAACAAGTTTTATTGGGCCCAAAGCTTTCCCCTAGCCGATGAGATAAATAAAAAACAGTTGTAACAAAAGTAAAATTCAGTTAGCAACAAACTGAAAGAACTAAAATTGAAATCACGAAAGACTACTAGAAGTTAACTGACATGCCAGCTCCAGACCCATTACCAACTAGCAAATAAAATTATGTACCCTAAGTATACAGCTTCCACCAAGATTCCTTCCCGTGAAGAGTTTAGCATAATGCTTTCCTTCTAATGTTTAAAACTACACAGGCTTTCCATTTAATGTCTAAAACTACATAGGCTTTCCATCTAATGTCTAAAACTACATAGGATTTCCATCTAATGTCCAACANTACTTGGGCTTTCCATCTAATGTCTAAAACTACATTGGCTTTCCATCTAATATCCAAAACTACTTAAGCTTTCCATCTAATGTCTTAAACTACATAGGCTTTCCATCTAATGTCCAAAACTAATTAGGCATTCCATCTAATTTTTAAAACTATACAGGCTTTCCATCTAATGTCTAAAACTACAAAGGCTTTTCATCTAATGTCAAAAACTACACAGGCTTTTCATTTAATGTCTACAACTACACAGGCTTTCCATCTAATATCCAAAACTACTTAGGCTTTCCATCTAATGTCCATAACTACTTAGGCTTTCCGTTTAATGTCTAAAACTACATAGGCTTTCCATCTGATGTCCAAAACTACTAAAGCTTTCCATCTAATGTCTAAAACTACATAGGCTTTCCATCTAATGTCCAAAACTACATAGGCTTTCCATCTAATGTTTAAAACTACACAGGCTTTCCATCTATTGTCTAAAACTACAGGCTTTTCAACTTATGTCTAAATCTACATAGGTTTTCCAGCTAATGTCTAAAACTACATATGCTTTCCATCTAATGTCTACAACTACTTAGGCTTTCCATCTAATGTCTGAAACAACATAGGCTTCCATATAATGTCTAAGACCACACAGGCTTTCCATCTAATTTCTTAAACTACATAGGCTTTCCATTTAATATCAAAAACTACATAAGCTTTCCATCTAATGTCTAAAACTACATAGGATTTCCATCTAATGTCCAACACTACTTGGGCTTTCCATCTAATGTCTAAAACTACATTGGCTTTACATCTAATATCCAAAACTACTTAAGCTTTCCATCTAATGTCTTAAACTACATAGGCTTTCCATCTAATTTTTAAAACTATACAGGCTTTCCATCTAATGTCTAAAACTACAAAGGCTTTTCATCTAATGTCAAAAACTACACAGGCTTTTCATTTAATGTCTACAACTACACTGGCTTTCCATCTAATATCAAAAAATAATTAGGCTTTCCATCTAATGTCCATAACTACTTAGGCTTTTCGTTTAATGTCTAAAACTACATAGGCTTTCCATCTGATGTCCAAAACTACTTAAGCTTTCCATCTTATGTCTAAAACTACATAGGCTTTCCATCTAATGTCCAAAACTACATAGGCTTTCCATCTAATGTTTAAAACTACACAGGCTTTCCATCTATTGTTTAAAACTACAGGCTTTTCAACTTATGTCTAAATCTACATAGGCTTTCCATCTAATGTCTAAATCTACACAAGCTTTCCATCTAATGTCTGAGAGTACACAGGCTTTCCATCTAATGTCTAAAACTAGTCTTTCCATATAATGTCTAAATCTACATAGGCTTACCATCTAATGTCTAAATCTACACAAGCTTTCCATCTAATGTCTTAGACTACAAAGGTTTTTTCCATCTAATTTATAAAACTACATAGGCTTCCCATCTAATGTCTAAAACTGCATAGTCTTTCCCTCTAATTTCTAAGACAACATATGCTATCCAGGTAATGTCTAAAACTACATAGGCTTTCCATCAAATTTCAAAACTACTTAAGCTTTCCATCTAATGTCTAAAACTATATAGGCAGGCGACATCAAGATGTAGACAGGAATAAAAGCCGCGTCCTTGATAAACTCGAGTTTTCTATGTAGCGTGTGCGTTTTTTGTCACATCTACATTCACTCTATATCCTTTCAACATAATGTCTTAAACTACATAGGCCTACCATCTAATGTCTAAATCTACACAGGCTTTTCATATAATTTTTAAAACTACATAGGCTTTCCATCTAATGTATAAAACTTCATAGGCTTTCCATCTAATTCTAATACTACATAGGCTTTCCATCTAATATATAAAACTACATAGGCTTTCAATCTAATGCCTAAAACTACACAGGCTTTTCATTTACACATGCTTTCAATGTAATGGCCAAAACTACATAGGCTTTCCATCTAATGTTTAAAACTACACAGGCTTTCCATCTAATGTCTAAAACAACAGGCTTTTCATCTAATGTCTAAATCTACATAGGCTTTCCATCTAATGTCTAAATCTAAACAAGCTTTCCAACTTATGTCTAAGACTACACAGGCTCTCAGTCTAATTTCTAAAACTACATAGGCTTTCCATCTAATAGGCATCTAATATCCAAAACTACATATACTTTCCATTTAATGCCTAAAACTGAACAGGCTTTCCATCTGATGTCTAAAACTACACAGGCTTTCCATATTATGTCTAAAACTACAAAGTCTTTCAATCTAATTTCTAAGACAACATAGGCTATCCAGCTAATGTCTAAAACTACATAGGCTTTCCATCTAATATCCAAAACTACTTAGGCTTTCCATCTTATGTCTAAAATGCACAGGCTTTCCATCTAATGTCTTAAATTACAAAGGCTTTCCATATAATGTATAAAACTACATAGTCTTTCCATCTAATTTCTAAGACAACATAGGCTATCCAGCTAATGTCTTAAACTACATAGGCTTATCATCTATTATCCAAAACCAGTAAGGCTTTCCATCTTATGTCTAAAACTACATAGGCTTTCCATGTAATGTCCAAAATTACATAGTCTTTCCATCTAATTTCTAAGACAACATAGGCTATCCAGATAATGTCTTAAACTACATAGGCTTTCCATCTAATGTCTAAAACTACATAGGCTTTCCATCTACATAGGCTTTCCATCTAATGTCTAAAACTACATAGGCTTGCCATCTTATGTCTAAAACTGCATAACCTTTCCATATAATGTCTAAAACTACATAGGCGTTCCATCTAATGTCTAAAACTACTGTTAAGTAGTCTAGCCAGCAATGTGACACTTTTCGTGAGTCGTAAATGCATCCCTCTACACATCTGAATTGTCGTGGTTTGGGATTTTTTTCTTGAATTCCCCGTTTTCTGCCCTTTTCCTGAGTATTCGTTTACCGATGTATCTATGCTGCTGAATTCATGTGATATATTACTCAAGTCTTTCTTTTTATTTATACTTCCCGTTCCAACCACTCCTTTCGAGCCATTTCATTTTGGATATTTGAAAACATTTACCATGATTTTGAAACGATTTTTCAATGTCCCGTTTTATTATTTTGTTACAAGATCTTGTCTGATTTCCTTAATTTCGTATAATAGTTATTTTGTATTCTGATCTCTATCTAACTTATTCAAATAAAGATACAGGATTCACTATGCGTTACCTTACCTTGAGTAGCTTCTGTATATTTATGCCGAAGAACATTTTTTTACAGAAAAGCTGAATACTACCTTTTTAAAAATAGATGTCATGGGTAATTGTATAAAGGCTTTCTCTTACTGTTAAGATGGTTGAACATTTTAAATACATTCATGAAATTCGAAAAAGAGAAACACATTAACGAACATTTACAAGGAATATCAACATATAATAATGATCAGTTTAGTTCTCCTTATGCTCACAGCAATTTTTTATCTCGAAGCCATGAAATGGCTGGAGAGATATTGATATGGCAAGAAAAAATCACGTGCCCCGCATGAGGCTTCAAGCCTATTAACAGCTCTAAAAGATGATCTTCATGCTTCCGATAAAATATAGTGCGCTAGTTCCTTTCAAAATCGTATACATTTAGTATTTAAGTTATATTTCTTCATTTTCTTGAGTTGAATACAGTGTTGTTTTAATAAATTGTAAACAATATGCATGTTTATCAAATTACTCGTTTTTTTTTATATTGCGTCTCGGATCAACGAACTTGTCGCGCAGTAATCTGCGAGATGAAAATAACATTGTTTACCTGTGACAGTGTATATATTTATAGCAATGAAATAACACCATCCGATTATTTTCACGTATTTACATGCAGACGTATGTAGCAGTTCTTTGGATGACTACGAAGTTTTGCCACATGTAGATTTTCAGGGCTTCGAGATTCAGCTCCATCGGAGCTTTGATTTATATTGCGTCTCGGATCAACGAACTTGTCGCGCAGGAATTTGGGAGATGAAAATAACATTGTTTACCTGTGACAGTGCATATATTCATAGCAATGAAATCAACATGCGAAATCACACTATCCGATTATTTTCACGTATTACGGAATAACTTAATACATGCAGACGTCTGTAGCAATTCTTTGGATGACTACGAAGTTTTGCCACATGTAGATTTTCAGGGCTTCGAGATTCAGCTCCATCGGAGCTTTGATTTTTTCAGTAATACTACTGATTCAGACTTTCCTCCTTAGCATCTTATTTGGATCAGCTTTCTGACCTTTCTCAATAAGGTATAAGGTTAAAAATTATGTTACAATTAAAACAAAAAATATTTGATTTTTTTTACAGTATGTGTAGGTAGTACTTTTTATCTCGAAGGCATGAAATGGCTGGAGAGATATTGATATGGCAAGAAAAAATCACGTGCCCCGCATGAGGCTTCAAGACTATTAACAGTCTAAAAGATGATCTTCGTGCTTCCAATAAAATTTAGTGCGCAAGTTCCTTTCAAAATCGGATACATATAGTATTCTTCATTTTCTTGAGTTGAATACAGTGTTGTTTTATTAAACTGAAAACAATATGCATGTTAATCAAATTACTCGTTTTTTTTACTCGTTGCATGAATGGCTGTCTTTATATCTGATGGGAAAACACGCCCATTGACCTTTATAAGATGTTTTTATTGGTTTAAAAAACACGTCAGATGTGAAGCGATCTATATTGAAAGTTTACATAAGTACACGTGTTCAGAAGCGCGATTTATTTAGTATTATAACATTACGTTTGTAAATTTTCAAAGTCAGTAACGTATTTATTGTTTTGAGTATCAATTAGTGCTTAATAGATTCAGGGATTGGTGTTCTATAATTATGATTTAAATTATTTATTTAGGTCAAACATGTCCCCATTCATAGTTACAAAAAATCAATAACGAGTGTTGTAGTGTGTATTCTTAAAATAGTGTAGTAAATGTTTCGTAGCATTCAAAATACAAA
>MJUU01043507.1:65193-76914 GCA_002080025.1 Modiolus philippinarum | reverse complement strand
TTATTGAAAATGACAATACATTGGTCATCTGGACAAATTACATCAATAACTCTACCATTGTATATAAACAATGAAAGAATATGGAGTAAATGCACATGAGACAAAATCTCGATACATGGTAAAGCCAAGCACTGAAACAACGCTTTTAATGTGTTCATATTGAATTTACCATTAGGTCTTCAACAGTGAGCTCTGACCATACTTCATGGTAAGTTCAATACGACCCTTAGAACCGGTTTGAGCGGAATTCATTTCCAGATGTCGAAAAAAAAATAGTGTATCGATATGCGAAATTATCTTAATACCCTAATATTTAAATTTTAATCACTGTTTGGAAATGGGATTGACAATGCATCATATTTATCGTTACGGAGGTGTTTGAGCGGACATTAGTTTCCTTCGCGGCAAACTTAATTGGAACATATGACCAAAACATTAACGATACTGATATGATTTATTTTAAACAAAGCAATTCAATAATGTTGTAAACTGTTGCCTTTGTATACAAATTTCCTTATGTGTATATCTAAAGTACAGGTTACGTCATAAAAATAATTGATTATATAACGATGAATAACATTTAACTAGCTCAATCACACAAAAACAGGAATTATATCCAAAGGAGGGGACGCTCCAAACATTATACCAGACAGCACGGAACTTGATTTCTTTATACGAACGCCAAAACGTCGAGAATTAGTGCAGGCCAAAGACAAAATGAAGGCATGTTTTGATTCTGCAGGTTCAATGACAGGATGCAAGGTTTGTATTTTTAGGAAATCCGAATGGCATTGATTTTTGTGTAGATTATTATTTTTTTTGGTCTATCTTTCTAACTATGACATTTTTCGAACAAACGAAGTAGATCTACGCCTTAAATGAAAAATTTACTTTTCATTACCTTTTCAACATCTTAAGTGGTAAAGAAGTGTTAGCATTCAAGTTAACTGCAAGTGAAGATTCCTTTAGATTTTAAATTTAAATGGCAAACTGCTCAGTGTACCAATATGCTTCCCCGTAGTCCAGAGAATCATCTGTCTACTGCCATTTATTGAATAGTTTGAGTCATGATATTTTACGTATATAAATCATGAAAGGATATGGAGTAGTAAATGCACATAAGACTAAGTCTCTACATATACACAGTGAAACCAAGCAATGGAACTTGTATTTTTCATCAGGAGGTCACCATGAGGGCTTCAAAAATGTGCTGTTCTTATTTAGCCATAAACCAAGTTCAAGACGGCCAATAACACCGGTTTTTTACGGATTAATTGCTACATATCGAACAACGCTACATCAATTTATGAAAGGAAGATAACAGGAAACACCTACAATGGTCGAACATTACTATCACATGTCACAATCAACCAGGGAACTGCACAAGAAAAACAATAAAATGACAAAAGTAACGATAGGAACCCGGGATAGCCGGACTTGGTACCGGCACCGGCAACAGCCAGTGGTATGTATCTTTCCTTTTGTTCATGGATGCGGGATCGCCAACAAACATAAAAATAAATAATAATAAAACCCAATGAGACATACATAGTCATTGGCATGAGCAGATGCAAATTTAGAATTTTTGTGCTGATCGGAAATCCATGACGGCCGCCATGGCCGATTATAGTTTCAATGTTGAACGTTATGGGGAAAATATGAAAACTGCTGCTACTGAAAAACAGTTTCAAGATCAAGTTAATTTTAACCAGGAATGGTAACATGATCATCCTCTACAAAATGTTTGAATTGAGTGGTAATCATAAATCTAAGTTAGATGCGATTGAAAATTTAAGTTATTTATAAGACTAAATTAAACCTGACAACATTTCAAGAGGATAATGAGCCATTTTTAGAAATGCCTGAACTATATGTAATCTTCACTGACAATAACGTAAATTTGTTGATACAAATGAAGCGGAGACATCAGTTTTAGTTGTCTAAAGCAATGCTAAGTTTTACTTAGATAGATCTCGTACTAATTTCCTTGCTGTTTTGATTCACCGAATGAGCATGATATAAAACAAGTCTCTGGTAACCTTCAGGAAAACACAGACAAGCCAATATTGCCATTGTGTTTGGATTATTCAATTTTTGACTGATGGTTCTCACTTATTTTACTGTACACATATTCATGTATTGCAGGTAGAGCACATCAGTCCTGAGGATGCCTATATTGATCTCATCACGAATGAAACGTTGGCAAATGTGTACTTATCTAACGCTTCTACTCTTGGCATGAAATTCCACACAATTACTGAAGAACATTGTGGATCAACAGATATGGGGAATGTATCACACACTGTTCCTAGTATCCAGCCACATTTCTACTGTGGAACCACTGCTCCTAATCACACACGGGAGTTTACAGCAGCTGTTGGTGTGTATTAATCAACGATTAATCCAACCTTCATCTGTTATCATCAGCTAGAAAACCACTTCTAACAAGGGCATCCATCAATTCTGTTGCCTATCCGAAAATTGATTTTATAGCCTAAATTTTAGCTTTAAGTTAGTCTAAGGAGATTCTTCTTCGTACATATGTCCGTCCTTTATTGATTTTTGCTTTTAAATTAGATTTTTGTTCTCTATCAACTTTACACATATTTCTGCAGAAACTTAATTAACAATAACTTCGATGTTTTGTTATTTAATACCCCTGTGGACTGTTAGTCCTCAATGGTTTCACTAACTCAGTAGTCATAACGTCAGTTTTGATCCGAACACAGATTTCAATAGACGAGTTTCCAATTTCGTTTTATGAATGAATTGCCCCGATTGAGGTCAATCGGAGTAAATTGCGTCACGTAACATTGTGACGTCCAAAAATCTATATTATGACGTCAAAATTTTTCGGGAAAATTCACCATTTGGAAACTCGTCTATTGGATACTTGCAATGCTTAAATTTAAGGTAGATAGACAGTAATATTCATATCCATGAGATTTTGTTGTAAGTCGGCACAATTGAAGAACAAATCCTACTTACCTGAAATCAGTAATAAAAAGTATGGGTCACCATGCTTGCTTTTTCTAGAATTGGGTTCAAAGTTTGCTCATTTTTAGCCATTTTTTCACCATAATTTACAAAGAATGCACGGGGAAAATATGGAAAAGCAATTTTTAGCTTAATAGAAATAAACTTTTTATCCATGAGAATTTG
The DNA here is from genome assembly GCA_002080025.1 of Modiolus philippinarum. NCBI lineage: Eukaryota > Metazoa > Mollusca > Bivalvia > Mytilida > Modiolidae > Modiolus > Modiolus philippinarum. The sequence goes on along the minus strand of MJUU01043507.1, from coordinate 73,752 downwards.
ATGTATTTTTGTGAACAGATAGTTTATGATTTAATTCATTGGTTACAATTATAAAATGTAGATGTCACCATGCTTTTAACAGAGATATTTTGCAAAGTTTTCGGAGTAAACGTTATTTACGGGAAAAGGGAGTTAATTCGCGGCAAACCAAACAAAATGTGACGTTTCACATTTGTCATTCAATTATGACGTAACAAAGGAAAAGTCGTCATATTACTGTTCCGGCACGAAAATCAAACCTACCACGTATCCGACTCTTTATTTTTCTAATGCGCGATTGAATAGCGCAGCGCAACAGTGTCTATCTACCTGAAGGAAATTTTTGTTACAAAAATTATATATCACAGGGTATTTATTTTAGCGATATTCGTGTTTAATGTGAAAACCGCGAAAATTGATTCCAGCGAATATTTCACCCTTAACCTAAATCTAAATGAACTAACTAACTGGAAATAACCACTAACTTTAAAATCCGCGAATATATCCGAATCTGAAAACTGCGAAGTGTGGCTTTTCTATATAGTTATATTAGTAGTTTGCTTTCTATCAGCTTGTACACATATTTCTACCTATGGACTTCCAAAATGTTTTTTTTTATCTACACTGAAGAGATATAGTTCTCGAAATTGCCATCTGTTGAAACTTAATTCACAATAACTGTGGTATTTTGTTATTAATTATCACAGGAGTCCGACGTCCAGCCTGTTTATGGACTGCTAGTCCCCAACGATTGGGTGGATCCAGTGGAGGGTTCCGGAGGTTGAAACCTCCCCTTTTCTCTATCAAATTTTAACAAATTTTAAACTTCGTACAGAAATTTGGTTGAAATTGACAAAAATGAAAAAAAAAAAAAAAAAATCGGCTGGAACCCCTTTTTTCTGGAACACGATCGGAACCCCACTTTTTAAGAAGGCTGGATGCTGATGGAACAGTTTCCCTAACTCAGTAGTCGCTAATTTAGTGCTGGCCCGAAAACCGATTTCATTCTGAAATTTGCAATATCTGTTTGTTTTGTTTGGTCAGCACCGAAGAGACGTAAGTTGTCGAAATGGCCATATACAGAAACTTAATTCATAGTAACTTCGGTATTTTGTAATTGATTAAAAAACTGAAAACATGAAGTTAATATAATTAGTCAGAAATAATTATTCAGAAGATACTTGTTAGTTTGATAAAGGCTTGAGATTTAAAACTTGTTATTTTTTTCTCCAATATATTTTTCAGGTGATATCAAGGCACAAAAGTACACACTGATGCAGGGAAAGATAATGGCTATGACATGTATAGATGTTCTGACACAGCCAGACCTTCTTCAAAGAATAAAAGAAGAATTTAAAAGGACTGTATTACAAAATACAGACATTTATATAATGCAAAACTTACACACTATCAATTAAAGCCAAGCAAAGAAAATAATTAGCTTGATTGGGCAATATTTTTGAAATAATTAAGAATTATATATAAAAAAATAACGTTTGAATTAAAATTCTATGTTCAATTTGTTTGATAATATATAATAATTTCATTTAAAATATTATATATTTCATTTAGATATTATATATGAATGTTTGAGTTTCAGTATTGCCATACAGTGTTTCTTTCGGATTGTGATTCATGTAGATGTATCATCAAGATCGGCATACTCTAAAATATGGCCTGGCCTCTGTAGCCTGGCTTGGCTTCAAATTTGGCTTGGCCTCAAAATTGGCCTAGCCTGGTCTTATTTCTGGATTGGCCTCAAATGTGGCCTGGCCTCAAATTTGGCTTTGCCTCATATCTGGTCTGGCCTGAATTATGGCTTGGCCTTAAATTTGGTTTGGATTTAGCCTTAGTCAATATTTGGTCTGAAATTTGGGAATATTTTTTACTTTTATAAAACCATTGAAGACCCTAGTAAGACAAGAACCTATTTTAACTTATTTTAACTTGTTTTCTGTGTCTAACGTCATTGTTTCTATGTTCTCGTTTTGGCCATGTCTTTAGACTTCGATTTTTGTAAATTTTACTCCTTTGTTCCTTCGGTATTCTACTGCCGTTGTTTTTTATCTAGGTAATCGGAGGTTTCAGTTGTTTTAGTATATGTTTTGATATTGATAATTTTTCAAAGAGAAATATTATGTCCTTGTATATGTGTCTGTTAATGTAATTTATTTTGATCATTTTTTTGTAAATATCAAGAGTTTATTAACCTTTTTTTACAATGTATATATGTTTCCATGAAATAATAGGAAACCATCGTCTCTATATTTAGTACAAATGAATTTCTTATAGTACATTCTGAAATCGGCAAGTTTCCCAAAGCAGTGACGGCAGTCTGGACTTCAATTTTTTGTCTGTCATTTTTTTTTCATTGAATTTAAATTCATTAATATCATTCATTGTTCAAGGCAAGATTTTTTGTTTTAAATGGGGAGGGGGATGTGAATTTTAAAATGTGAAATATTTCTTTATTAAAATCAAGGGTAAATAGGAGAAATAATTTCACTTGACTGTATATTTATTTGTCAACAGTACTCTTCGGTGTGATGCTGCACCTGACACAACCTTCTATCTCTAATGATCCCCTTACAAAGAATAAATAAGTCGCCCTGTAATCGGGTTTTGAAACATTGTGCCATTTTTGAGATATACAGGGCAAAAATCTCTCCTTTGAGACAACCTTAAATTTTTATTATCAACCCAGGATTCTTCTAAATGCAAGCTATCAGTTTTATGCTACATGTTTTTTTTAAGCTGTTACTGTGTCCAAAATATTATGGATCAAAGGCAAGCCTAAAACTATAAAGAATTCACAAAAATTTATTTTACATGTATCTGGGAGTTCTTTAATATAATCAAAATAAATACATTTAAATTACAAAATAAAACGGTACAAATTTTAGAAATGAAAACATTCCTGTTAATTGCAAATTTGAGCTCAAATTTCTCTACTTGCACAAAATTTATATCGAAATGAATTAATTTATGTAACACTGTCCCTTGTGTCTAGTGCTTTCTCGCATAAACAAAACACAGGACCTCAAAAATGCCAATGATTTCATGAGATAAATGTACATACAATTACCAGAAAACATCATCCTCTATACATTTGATGGATCTAACACGTATACATGCATACTAGATTCAGTAAACGTAGGCTTTAGAAAGAAATATTTCACATACTAAAATTCACAACCTCTCCCAATCCAAAACAAAAAATCTTGGCTTCGGTTGAACAATGAATGAAAATAATGAATTTAAGGCGGTAGACCTTGGGTATATGGAGATAACTCTGTTTTTTTACTTTCATAGTACTTACATAAAAAGGTAAACTAAAAATTTCAAAACTGAAAAAAAAAATCACAATATAAATAAATATTCTTTTTGTCATGGAAAACACAACCATACCACTGTTTATTTAATTCTAGCACATTAACTACATTTCATGCGATGATACCGAAAGATAAGGAATAATATATAAAACTCATATTTCTTTCAAGGGAGGTAATCTAAAGCCCAGTTTCAGGAATTTTATTGATCTTTGCCTACTTTACTCTTATTCTTGAAAAAATGCAGCTATAGATTTTTCTAAAATTTAAGTATATCTTACATAAACTAATTTGCTTTCTATTCTCAGTTTTTGATGAAAATAAAAATACTCAATTTTTTCAAGAAGTGTTTAAAACTTCTAAAAATTTGGTACACTTTTCAGTCTATATGACCCAATTCACCCATGTATTTCAGTTCAATCTGTTATAATTTATTACCTTATTTTTTTGCCTACTTTCATACTTGGTTATACTACTGAATTTTGCATTTTGGATAATTTATATCAAACACAGTTTTTAATACATGAGAAGCAAGTCCTGAACGGACCAAATAATATGAAGAAGCATACCATCTTTGATGACCACTAGACACAAAACGAACTGTAAAAAATGCTGAAAATTGCTTAAAGTTTATAAGAACATCTGTAGATTAAATACTGTAAATATAAAAGATAAAATAAACGATTGGAGAATTTTAGGCTTACCCAGGTCTACCCCCTTAAATTCAATGAAAAAAAAATGAAAGATGAAAAATTGAAGTCCAGACTGGCGTCACTGCTTTGGCAAAACTTGCTGATTTAAGAATGTACGATAAGAAATATTTATTTGAATTCGGTATAAAATTTTCAAGAAATTCAAGATTTATTTGAAATATTTTAACTATACTGGAACAATTCAAGCACAGAAACAAAATATTATTTTGTGCTAAATATAGAGACGACGGTTTCCTTTTATTTCATGGACACATATATTCATTGCAAAACAAAGTTCATAAATTCTTGATATTTACAAACAAATGATCAAAATAAATTGCATTAACAGACACATATACAAGGACAAATATTTCTTTTTGAAAAATTCTCAATATCAAAACATATACTAAAACAACTGAAACCTTCCAGTACCTAGATAAAATAGTTCTCGTCCGACTACGGTCTTCAAGGGTTAAAGTTGAAATTATTTCCAAATTTTCAGACCAAATATTGACCAAGGCTAAATCCAAACCAAATTTAAGGCAAGGCCAATTTTGAGGCCAAGCCATAATTCAGGCCAGGCCAGATATGAGGTCAAGCCAAATTTGAGGCCAAGCCATATTTGAGGCCAGGTCATTTGAGGCCAAGCCAGAAATGAGGCCAGGCCAATTTTGAGGCCAAGCCAAATTTGAAGTCAAGCCAGGCTACAGAGGCCAGGTCATCTTTAAGAGTCAAATTAATATTTTTGCATTTTGTTTTTATGGCCACTGCTTCGATGTTTTTGCTGGCTGACCCTAACCCTACACTGTAAAGACACTAAATGACGAAATAGTCTTCTGCAGTGTTGATGCTGTTTTTGGGGCGTTGTGGTTTTTTATTTTGACTGACAGTGCAATTATCTGTGTAACATTCAATGTATCTTGTATTTTTTCTGTAATGCTATGTCTGTGTTTTTCTGATTTATTTGCGCGGCTGATAGCTGTTTCAGAATTTACTCTGTGGATTTTGGTTGATACACAATATCGAAACAACAAAGGCGATGCTGACCTTTCATTCTAGACGGGGTTCAAAAATATTTGCAGTTAATGGATATCTTATTCAATGTTTCGACTTTTATTGCTATTAAAACCTGTTATGAGCATTTCTTTTGTTATTCAAGACATTTTACTTCTTGTTAATAGCAAAATATCGAGGTTGATGTCTTGGACAATTCCATCTTCTTTTGTCTTTCTTTTGATTCGCTCGATGTCGAAGCACTTTAACGAATTATTTACAACAATTTATTTACTTACTCCAAATTATTTACTTCAATTCATAATTGTACGATAAATTATTTGCTTCCAATAAATTTTTTCTACTTCATTTATTTCTATGCGTCTTCATTCATATGACAGATACTGCACTTGGGCCTTCTGTTTCATATAAATTTTAGATGAAGTTGAAGACAATGTAAAAAATGTTCGAATCTAAGCTACCTTCTTGTAATTGCAAGTGGATCAAATGACCGACAAACATCACTCGGCAATCACTGATAACTGAGAAAAAAATATATCTAAAGTGAAACAGATCCACAATTCAGGTAATTTTCATTTGTAAAATAAAAGTAAACAAATATCTGACAACAAATGATTATTAAAATCAAAGCTCTGATGGAGCTGAATCTCGAAGCCCTGAAAATCTACACGTGTCATAACTTCGTAGTCATCCAAAAAATGCTGCATGCGCCTGCATGTATTAAGTTATTTCGTAATACGTGAAAATAATCGGATTGTGTGATTTCGCATGTCGATTTCATTGCTATAAATATATGTAATACACTGTTGCAGGTAAACAAATGTTATTTTCATATTTGACAAATTACTGCGCGAAAGGTTCGTTGATCAGAGACGCAATATAAAAAAACGAGGAATTTGATAAACATGCATATTGTTTTCAATTTAATAAAACAACACCATATTGAACTCAAGAAAATGAAAAAATTAAACTTAAAAACACAATGTATACAATTTTGAAAGAAACTTGCGCACTATATTTTATCGGAAGCACGAAGATCATCTTTCAGAGCTGTTAATATGCTTGAAGCCTCACGTGATTTTTTTCTTGTCATATTACATGTAAAATCTCTCCAGCCATTCATGGCTTCGAGATAAAAAAAGAGAGAAAAATTCGAATGAACGACAAAAAGTTACATTTATTAGACAATAAAAGTATGTGGGCTTGATGAAATGAAGATTATGAATTTAAATGGCGCGATGTCAGCATTTATTTTTATGACATATATATTTTGTATATTCTTATTTTGACGACAAACGAATACCGGAAGAAAAAGGCAAAAAATTCAAAATCGAAACTATTCCTAGATGTATATCTTTACCAAAACTGCTACGATCACGATTCATGAAATATTATGATCCACCATTTCAAAGATTTGTTTTAGAGCACTACGAATAACCAATGAAGGGATACGAAGAAAATGCATATGAGACAGTCTCTGCAAATATATGGTAAAACAAAGCAATATAGAAAAATACGCTTTTATTGTTTTTCTTCATATGGAAGTCACCATGAGGCCTTCAACAATTCTCATACCTCACATCAAGTTCAAAACGGTCCATAGCACCGGTTTGAACGGAATTCATTACTAAATGTCGATCAATACCACATCAATGTACCTATAACCATGGGTGCTGGATCGTCAACAAATACAAAATTAACCGGGAAAGTCTTCTTACAATCGCTGTCATCCGTTTCCCGACAGAAAGAGTACTACAATTTCGCCATTCCAGAAACTGAGGATTAACGGGTACAGTGATTGTTTTTGAATTTTTGGTGTACGAACAATCGATTTTCGACCAATGACGTTACGTTATTAAAGTTCTAGACCAATCAAAATATTTTGGTGTACGTTCTACCCACAATGCTTTAGTTTCTGAAACGGCGAATTCAATAACAACACTTAAATAACCACAGAGCACTTACCGAGAAAGAAAACTTGACATAAAATAATCAGAGATGTAGGCACAATAAACAAGTGGTCAGAATGACAATTTGAAATACAAAAAAATAAAAATGCCAAAATGCAAAGGTATGATAGTGCATCCATACAAGAAATTCGCCCAACAACATCTACACCATAACTGAAATGTATATAGAACATACATCTCTCGCACGGGGAATCTTTTGTGGACTCCAGGCTACAGGAGAGACAATCTCCAGTCTAAAACCAGCAATGAAGTGATTAGATGTAAATTCACATCAGACAAAGTCTCTAAAAATACATTGTAAAACAAAGGAACGGAACAACGCTTTTATTGTTGTTCTTTATCTTGTCACCATGAGGCCTCCAGCAATGAGATTTGCTCATACCTCATAGTCAGTTAAAGATGGCCCTAGCACCGGTTTGAGCGGACTTCATTGATAGATGTCGAGCATACATTACCCTTAAAAGTAGTCAGTTTTGATGCAAGATTCACAAATTGAAAAGGGCATTATTGTCCATTTTAAAGTCCTGTAAGAAATTTCACCCATTTTTTAATTTTCGGTATTCTAATTGTGATATATGGGAGATAAAGATTTTTTGGGGAAATATTCAGAAATCAATCACATCAATTTTGGTACCTTTTGGTATTCCCTGCAATGGTTAATGAAATAAATCTGGAATTTGATCAAGGCATAGTTGGATGCCTTTACAGACATACCGAAAACACTCAGAAATAGTCAAATTGACACTTGTATGTTGTCAGATGCCGACAGCGTGGTTATCACCGGTGAGTATTAGTCGATCATCGGCGCACAGATTCATTTGTCGTTTGTTGAAATAGAAACATCTGCATTGCAATTACAAAACACCATGGGCAACGTAATGAACTGGATGATGATTTAGAATATATATCTTTACCTGTTTACTAGTTTAAAGTCAGATAAAACATACTTGTTCCAGTTTGTGCCTTATAAATAAGCACAAGCCAACGTAAATATTTATAATACGACTAAATTATTCATTGAAGGATGTATTGTCACTCACCGATATATACCGGCCTACCCGTTGCTTATAACGATGGATAGTTTGAAACAAGCTGCTTGTAATTCTATTGAAAATGCATCAAAGGAGCTTAATGACTTAAGTAACGAAATATGGAAGAACCCTGAACTAGGGTACAAAGAATACCATGCTCACAAAGTACTTACTGACTATTTAGAAGGAAAAGACTTCCAAGTTACCAGAAAGTTAAAATTAGATACTGCCTTTAAAGCTGAGGTTGGATCTACTGAATATGGACCCAATGTTTGTGTAATATGTGAGTATGACGCTTTACCTGGTATAGGGCATGCTTGTGGACACAACCTGATAGCAGAAGCTGGTGTGGCTGCTGGCATTGGTGTACAGGCAGCATTCAAAGAAGCTGGTAGACCTCTGGGAAAGGTAAGGGACTAACAGATGGACCCAATGTTTGTGTAATATGTGAGTATGACGCTTTACCTGGTATAGGGCATGCTTGTGGACACAACCTGATAGCAGAAGCTGGTGTAGCTGCTGGCATTGGTGTACAGGCAGCATT
>MJUU01043507.1:52331-63362 GCA_002080025.1 Modiolus philippinarum | reverse complement strand
TCACTCCCACATGACATTTCTTTAAAAATTAAGTGAAAGTAATATTAAGGTCTATGGAAAATATTTTGATTTGAACTTTGATCAATTCGGTAAATATACAAAGATTAGAAAATAATGCATAATATGTGTTATGCTTGAAGCACTACGGCATTTTTTCTTGTCATATTAACATCTCTCCAGCCATTTCATGGCTTTCGAGATAAAAATCACTACATTTAAACCTGAGAAACAGAGAAAAAGTTTTTATCCACTGTTTTACTACAAACAAAAATCAAAACCGTAGTGCATCAATGCAATGAAAGAAATAGCTGATTAAAAATGGAACCAAAATTACAGGAGGCAACTTGCACTTCATAATACACGTCTCAATTGGAATCACTAAGACCGTTCATAGCTTATGACTGCTACTGCTCGTACTGACATCAAAAATGTTTTACATGTATTTTTATTAAGATAATTTCACTTTAGTTTTGTGGCGTTCTTGTTTATTTGTTATGTCTTTGTCATTCTGTCTCAATAGGCCATATCCGAGTTCTGGTATTTAGATTTACCAGTTGTTGTTTGTCCGCCCTACGTCACAAACATGTCCGCCCCATGTGACCAGTTAAATGACGTTGTAGGCTTTGTGACGTGACGTTTTCCATACTGTGACGTGTTGAAAAGAGGTCCGGTAAATCCTAATACCACAACTCGGATATGGTCTATTCGTGTTGCTGTGAATTGTCGTGATTTTGGATTTATGATTTTAGAATTTCTCCTTTCCTCGTTCTTCCTTCGGTATTCGTTTGCCGATGTATTCACTTTATTGCTTTTTGATTTTTTTTTATATATTTATTATATATACTGGTAGTCGTCATGTAAGCGGGAGGTTGATGCATCATTAAACCTGGTGTAACCCACCATTTTATTTATAAAATGTCCGAAGCTCGGAATATTACGGCTGTCACAATTTGTTCTGTGTTTATATTGTGTGTTGTTTGTCCAATGGATATTCCTTACTAATCTCTCCTTTCTAATATGCCTCTAATTTTTGTTGTCATTTTTATTCATGATGTTATAATAGCAAAAAGCATTTTTTCTCTAAAAACTATCATTTATAACAGTTCACTAAACTGTTTTATTCTGATTCTATAAAACTGGCTAAGTTCTGTAATATATTCCTCGTGATTGTAATTTAAGGCAATTGTAGGTGTGTCCTGTTATCCTCTCAACATTACTTACGCATATAGATGTATATGTGTTTAGTTTTCACTGCATTTTTTGCATTTCATTTAGATCATTTTGGTTAAGATCTTACAGATACTAGTATTTGGTTCTTAAGTTGTCAAAATGGCCATATGCAAAATTTACAGGACATTACCTGTGTGTATTGTCTTCATGTTTTATTGTATACTCGTCTTGATAAGTTGGACTTTTTCTAGTTTGATTTTTACTGTGAGTCTTTTTGTGTTTTTATTTTTTAGCCATCCACCACACATAGGGGGGGGGGGGGGTTTGGATCCAAGAAAACGAGTTTAGCCACGCCGCAATTTTTGCGCCTGTCCCAAGAATGGAATATGTTGGTAATTGGCTTGTCCTTGTCTTCTTATAAAATTTTAGTTTCTTGATATTTGGGTTATTGGATGTGGTTTGTTACCATTGATTTATTCACTTTTTTACCTTTTTGGGACCATTTAGGGCTTGCTATATGGTGTGAGGTTCCTCACTGTGTTGAAGACAGTACGGTGACCCTTAGATGCTTTGTTTTGGGTCGTTTTAACCTGGATATGGGATGTTGTCTCCTTGACATTTACCCCATTTCTTTTCTTTTTCATAGGAATTTTGGTGTTTTGTTATTTTCGTGTTTTTTGTATATTATTTGGATACACCAGTTGGATTTGGTCTTTAGAAAATAAAACTTGAAACGTAAATGTGACAACCAGTCTAAAAGTCGGCTTTATAAGAATGGGGGAAGTCGTTGCAGTCTGAGAAACATAAATCACAGTTATCGGCAATGGTTATTAAACATATTAATTCTATAAGGGTCCAACATTCAAGGTGACGATCATATAATTTCTTCATGGAAGTCTTCGATTTTGGTATTTTCCATCCCAATTTCACATCAGAAAATGCTGATAATAAAAATGGGTTCTAGAATACATATCGACTTCCATATAAGTACCAAAATTGATTCAAAGTACTGTAACATTGTTTTGCTGTTAATGAAAACAGCAAAACAATCTTTCAGAACTTTGAATCAATGTAATGTCGATAAGTTGACTAGTATTAATAATTAAAACAACATATGCCTTTTACATAGTGCTACTGTTCTCCTTAGAAGTGATTCTGAAATCATGGTATAAGAATTGTCCAATATCAGAGCTTTACTACTTTATATAAATATGAATACATAACAACCCCTGTTGTGAATCCCCCTTTTCCCAATACATCATGGTGGCAAGAAAGTGTTTGTTTTAAAGTAGTAACTGAAAAACCAAGCGAATAATCCAAAGACAAAGATTGTCAATGAAGGGATTAGAAGTAAATGTACATGAGACAAAGTCTATATAAATACATGTTAAAACAAAGCAAGATATATAGAACAACGCTTTTATTGTTGTTCTTCATTTTGAAATCACCATGAGGCTTTCAACAATGAGCTTTGTTCATACCTCATAGTAAGTTCAAGACCCTAGCACCGGTTTGAGCAGATTCATTGCTAATTAGCAACGATTTAGTCCATGTTCCACATTATTCATAAATGCGGGTATGTCAACAAAAATAAAATTAACTGGCAAAAGGTTCTTACAATCGCTGTCATTCGTTGTCCGACAAAAAGACAGAAGGCAATCACAAAATTTAAACAACCACAGGGCACTCATCGAGTCAAGTAAAAAAACTTGGCATAATAAAATCTAGAGATGTGGGCTCAATAAACAGGTGGCCAGTAATACATTTTGATAGTACAAAAATAAAAATTCCAAAATTGGAAAGTATGATAGTGTATCCATATGAGAGATTCTCTCAAGCACAAGTATGTTAATAGAGCATGACATCTCTCGCATGAGGAATCTTTTTACGGACTCCACACTGCAGGAGAGGCGAATTCCAGTAAAGAAATATGGAGTTAATGTATTTGAGACAAAGTCTCTACAAATACATGGTAAAATATAACAATGGTACAACGCTCTTATTGTTGTTTTTCATCTTGAAGTCACCATGAGGCCTTCAACAAAGAGCTTTGTTCATTCCTTAGTAAGTTATGACAGATAACACCGGAAACATAAATAAAGACATCGCACAAGACTTTAAAACTAACAATATCTAAACTGCGGGTGAAAATAAGAAAAAAAATGGAATACTTAGATTACGAAGTTCTTTTCAACTTCATTTACCAGATAACGGTACTCGGTACACCAGCCGAGGAGGGTAAAGGTGGTAAAATCCTTCTACTGAAACAAAATGTGTTTGACGATGTCGATGTGGCAATGATGACACACCCAACACCTGCTGATGAGTTAGCACCCACATGTTTAGCCCGGGAAAGGTGAGTAAACTGCTTCAAGCAATCCACAACAAAACTTGACTTTCAAGTAAATTGTCACTGAAAAGTTATTTTATTACACAAACATTAGTCAGCCAACGGGAAAACAAAAATTATTTATAAATTTATCATTGATGTGCAAAGGGGAAGAATTTTAAATGATTTTTGATACATTTTGTGGCCCTTCAGGCCAATTCTTTTTCGTTAACTAAAAATACGACGAATGTTATGGTCCACTTCAAGTTAAACTAGAGTAATTACTGTCGGGAACGACAATGATCCCTACACTCCCTGTTTGACACAGAAAACAGCTATAGACCATGGGCATAATTTTATTAACATTTTGAAATTACATTATTAATAGTCACTATTTTTTTTCAAAAAGGAATCCAAGGATATATGGTTGTTAGGTAGAATTCCAAAAAATAAGTAGTCTTTGAAACTTTCAGAAATTTGACTAAACTTGGAATCAAATATTTTGGAAATCAAATTGATGAAAATGTTTCATCTAATTATAACACATTTTTAATTGTAGAATTCCAAAAAGTAAGTGATCTTTGACAATTTCAGGAAATTTACCAAATTTGGAATAAATTATTTTGGAAATCCGATGGTTGGATATGATTGCTCTGATCGAAACGAATCCCCACAGTGTGGTTGCTAGATAGAATAGAAAAAAAGAAAAAAAAGTATTTTTTGACACTTTCAGGAAATTAATCAAATTTGGAATCAATCATTTTTGAAATCCAATTGGTGAAATAACTAAATACCGAAGTTACTGTGAAAATGATTGCCCTAATAAGAACAAATCCTAATACTATGGATATTAGGTAGAATTCCAAAAAGAGGTCTTTGAGACTTTCAGGAAATTTATCAAAATTTGAATCAAATATTTTTGAAATCCAATAGGTGAAAATAATTGACCTTATCAAAACAAATACTAAAAGTATGGTTGCTAGGTAGAAGTCCAAAAATAAGTAGCGTTTGAGATTTTAGGAAATTTACAAATTTTGGAATCAAATATTTTTGAAATCCAATTGGTGAAAATGGTTGCTCTAATGGAAACAAATCCTTACAGTATGCTTGTTAGGTAGAATTCCAAAAAAGTGGTCTTTGGCGCTTTTAGGAAATTTACCAAAATTGGAATCAAATATTTTTGAAATCCAATTGGTGAAAATGATTGACCTTATCAAAACATGCTCAAATTATGGTTGCTAGTAATAATTCCCCAAAATAAGTGGTCTTTGAGAATTTCAGAATATTGACTGAAATTGGAATCAAATTTTCGAATTCTAAGTTTTTTTCCAAACATTTGTCAATATATAAGATTATATGCCAAAATGTCCAAAATATCAGTCTTTGACATTTCAGGAAATTTACCAAAGTCGGAACCGGAATCAAAATTCTGAAAGCTTATTGCACATCAATGGACTTTAAGCATCAATTCTACATCAAAATTAAAACCATAAATCCAAAAAACCTAAATGTAGGAGGAGTTTGCGTCGCATGCCACATGTGTCAAAATGGACATCTTGGGCCTCTTGTTTGCCCCAAGACCAATATAAAAAATCCCAAAGCTTCTTGCGCATCTACAGAATATATGCAATAGTTTTATAACAAAATTAAAACCATAAATTCAAAAATGTAGGAGGAGTTTGCGTCGCAAGGTAGTGTACCTTGCCAGTGGCGAAACACTGCTGTGACATCACTTTAATTGATTTCACTTTCAATTTAGATCCTTTTGGTCATTTGTTCTCTTTCAGTTTTGAACATCTATTGATTTCTGGATTTTCACTTGTTTTGATTTCATCTGCACTGAAGAGACATGTTGTTGAAATGGCCATATGCAGAAAATAAAATTTACAGAAACATCGGTACTTGTCATTTAAGGCTTTACTGATTATTTCTGTCCATCTTCTCTTGTATTTCGATTTATATTACGTATAACGATTGAATATGTACGCGCTTCACAAAGATTGTAGGAGTTTTCTCATGAGCACAATTTTCAATCACTGAAGTTTAGCTACTTTAGACATTTTCATAAATAAAATAACATTAGATTTATTATCTTATCCAATTACCGTTTTACTGGTTTATTAGCATACCTCAGGACAGCAGTTGCTATAGTACTTTTATGTTTAGCTCAAAAAAGTATTTTATTGAGAAAACATCGGAAAAGTGCTTAATCCGACAGTGACCCAATTTCTTTGCTCTAGAATGATAGTAAGATATACCGGTAAACCATCACATGCGGCCGCTGTACCATGGGAAGGTGTTAATGCCCTTGATGCCGCTGTATTGTGTTATCAGGGAGTTTCCTGTTTGCGTCAGCAAATAAAACCAACATGGCGTATTCACGGTAAGTTCTACGTTCAGTGACACAGATAAACAAATACAAAATATTAGTATTTTGAGGTATTGTTAAATATTTTGTACTGAGTTCAGTATGCCAATGAAAAAGTGGAACAAATATCTTGAATTGAGTGAGGAATTTTGGCTTGGCTATGATAAGTTTGCCTGTTTGTGGTTCACAGTATTGTCTAAGTATTTTGTGAGAAAATACATTTACTAATGGGGGATAAGTATTTAAAAATCCTGCATAAAACAAAAATATAGTCATACAAGTACATTTTGATGGAACTTGCATTTAACACCAGTCTCTATTGTGTGTTATGAATCAAGGATTGAAATAGAATTTCAATGGATCTATATTTGTAGGGCTGAAAACTGTTTTATGTTCCACCAAAAGATAATACCATTAAGGCGTAGGACAATTGTTTTCCCACTATGATAATGTTTCCAAATAAACCGAATTTACGAATAAGGAGACAATTTAATCCTTCCTTATTCAAAAAAGCTACAAATACCGTACTACCCTTGCCGCTCCCTGCTGAAATTCAAGTCGAAAACAAAAGTAGTAGAATATCGAAGGGACAAAAGACATTTACGTCATTCAAATCAAAATCCTGAGGCATAGCAAACATTGCTGAGGGCCTAATACTGACGTTGTTCCATTGCTCTGTCCTATCATGTATTTGTGAGACTTTGTCTGATGTGAATTTACTCCATATCCTTCCATTGTTTGTTTAAAAAAAGAAGATCAACGACACGAACCATCGAAAAAAAAAAAAAAAAAAATGTATCTGTCAAAACTAAACCAATTTTAACTCTCATAATAAATATTTAGTGCTCAGGAGGAGTTACTATGTATGGCTCAGTGTACCACAACCGTTCATCTATAAGTTAGACCATTCATAGGAAAATCAAATCACTGAAGGCGAAAATCTATCTGAAAATGTATATACTGATTTGTCAGAATTTTGAATAATTGCTTGGTAATGACAAAAGAATTTCTCATGGGACAAAAGTAACACAGTACTAACATATCAATGACTCATCAGTTTTGCAACAGCGTTTTTGCTTTGTTAAAATAACTATAATTACGAGTCAACTTTGAAATGTACAAGCCATATGCTTTAGAAGTTGGTACATAGCTAATGAAATGGAAAATTCACAGGCGGAAAGTTAAAATCATAAAGTTTGTCTTATTCTTCACAGTAGATTCAAACGTCAACGTCCCTCATGCCGAAATATAGACAATCTACTAAAAACAGCAAAAACTTTAATATATCATTTTAGCTTTGCGCATAAACTTTTATATTTTACACCTAATAGGAATTATATCTAAAGGAGGGGATGCTCCAAACATTATACCAGACAGTACGGAACTTGATTTCTATATACGCACGCCTAAACGTCGGGAATTGATACAGGCTACGGATAAAATGAAGGCATGTTTTGATTCTGCAGCGTCAATGACAGGATGTAAGGTTTGTAATTTGATTGTTCATTATTTATACAAATTATTTGGTTCATTTCTTTTTGTAACATTAAAATTATGTCTTTGGAGAAAATGTATAAATGTACAACAGTATTTACATTGAAAATTGCAAGGCGTGACTCCCTTTGGCAAAAGCTTTATTCTTCGAAAATAGTATTGTTCGTCAATTGACTTGCCAGATGCGGAGTGTGACCGAGAAAAAAAAACAACAGAAACTCAATTTTCTGCTAGTACTGGTAACTAAACGGAGAAATATATAATAATATATAATAATATTTTTACAGGCATACAGCCATCACCTGAAAGAGGGCAATATGTGAATGAAAACAAACTTACTTTCTACATCAAAAATCGGGAACAAATCTTCAAAGCAAGCATTTAAATTTAAAGCCACATGGATGTGTTACAAATAAAGCACAGGGACAAATACAATGTACGCCTCCCGTGTTTGTAAAATTAAATGTAGAAAACTGCATTTTCTGCGAGGACCGGCAACTATACGGAGGAAATTTTCTCCATGTAAAGACATAACGACCTTAAAACAAACTTTTCGAATTTACATGGTCATTACGAAAATAATTGTCTTATGTTCAATTTTCACATAGCATTATCCATGTGGGTAACAAAGTGTTATTTTGTCATGATTGCTATTTTTAACGACCTCTGAAACTAATAGAAAAATTTAACGACCTTTAAAAAAAGAAAAAGAAAAAAAAAACCTTTGAAAGTGACGAGAAAAATAAATTTATTCAAGGCAAAAGGAATTTTGCATGATTAAAATTGTTCCTAGATTATAACCTAAGAAATAAAAAAAGTGGAATATTCCTTCGTTGGGGTATTTTTATTCAACTTCAACCAGACCTAAGTTTCGTTAGTGATAAAACTGGTCTTCCGAAAACAGGAAAGTCCCCCCTTTCAATCACTCCTTTCAGATTATTTTTGTTGAATTAATAAAGGGAATTTGACGAAAAATGTACATGGGACAAAATCCCATAAATACATGGTAAGATTAAGCAAATGGAACAACGCTTGTTGTTCTTCGTCTTTAAGTCACCATGAGGCCTTCAACACAGAGCAAACACTCCTACCTCATGAGTAAGTGTAAGACAGCCCCTAGCACTGGTTTGAGCAGAATCACTTGCTAAATGTTGAACTATGGTACATCCCTGTATCCCCTTTGTCATGAATGCGGGGACGTCAACAAGCATAGTACTCTTACTTACACTATCATCCGTTGCCTTACAAAGGGTTAATACACAATACAGGATATAAACGATCACAGGGCACAGGGCACTCATCGAGTTGATTGTAAGAAAACTTGGGAAGTAAAAATCGGGAGATGTGGGCAATATATATGTTACAGGACAAATTGGAACCCAGTTAGATCCAGAATCCCCCTAGTGCAAATAAGAATTCCAATTTCTATTAGAATTCCAATTTGCACTGGATTTAATCCAGTATAAATCGGAATTCCAATTTCTCCTAGGAGAAATTGAGATATCCTGATTTATACTAGTAGGATTCTGGATCCTACTAACTTAAATTAATTTAAACAGTAATTGATTAGTAAAAAATAATCAGTAACATGTCCCTTCCATTGTCACAAATATAAGATTAATTGTCTAAAATTAAAAATAGCGTGAAAAAAGATGTAGATATTTTGCTACGAGCTCTTCATACTTTGAGCACAGTTCGAACCTCTGATCACTACTTTAAGAAGATATTGTACAAAGTTTAATTTACACACGGAAGAACACAATGAGTTATTAAACAAAAAATATTGGAAAAGATTTTTTTTCTGTAAATGGCATACTTAAAATCTGTATTCTGATACTGATCTTGTTACTCTCACTGAAATTTCACACATGCAGATGCAAAAATCTATCACCGAATAACAACTGAATAACAGCCACAGTTTGTTATTTCTCAGGGAAATGTTATATTATTCGATGTTTTTGTTGCAAATCAAAAATTTCCTATTCTACCAAATGTCACGGACACAGATAAACCAATTTTTGCAAAATTGAAAAGTTATATTCAATTAAATCATTTGTCATTTTAATGTTTGAGTATTTAGTTTTCATGTGAAATACATACTTCTTTAAACATAATCAAAACTTTTTAAGCTTTGAATGTCAGTAATATCCAGAATCCTCCTGAAAAAATATCCAGTATTATTCTGGATCATACTAGAAATTTAGAAGATCTAGAAATCAGGATATCTCAATTTCTCCTAGGAGAAATTGGAATTCAAATTTGTACTGGATTAAATCCAGTACGAATTGGAATTCTAATATCTCCCAGTAGAAATTGGAATTCCACTTTGTACTGGATTAAATCCAGTGTAAATCAAAATTCTAATTTGTCCTGGTAGAAATTCGAATTCCAATTTGTACTAGGAGGATTCTGGATTCACTGGATTCCAGTTTGTACTGTAACATTTATATGTACAGATGACCAGAAAAATAGTTTAATTTTTACAAAACAAAAAAGCCAAATGTTGACTTTTGATAGCACACCATAACTTACACAATTAAAAAGAGCATACATCCCAAACACGGAGAATCTTTTTAAACATTTTTCGACGTCCCTTCTTTCAATCAAGCCCATAAACATACAAATCATATGAGAACAACAAAATGAAGTAATAAACTAAATAAATAGGAACTCTATTAGAGGACAACGAAAATCGAAGGGACTTTACGGGGACTTAATAGTTAACATCCCAATTTTGTTAAATTCTAGAACTGAATCATCCGTTTCGGCATTTTTTCATACTAGAACTGCAGTTTCAAGTAAAGGACTTGAAAAGTTTGCAAATGATGAATGGAATTTTCAATCTGATTTTAAATGTTATAAATTGAGCTTGTAGTGCTGACCTACTATAGAGAAAGTAACCATAGAAATCCGACTAGTGGTTCTTTGAAGGTAAGATTTCCTTGCAATATGCATGAGGATGACTAACATAGTGTTAAAACTAGTTGTCCGATGAGAAACAATTGCATGTTATGCTGCAAAAATATTTAAATATTTTCGACACTCATGATTATATGTAAAACGTTTTTGTCACATCATTACATGAATGTTTTCTTTTTGTGACAGTTATAGAAATTTCTCGGAGATAAACAATTAACCCAAAAGTCCTGCATTTTTCGATGTTCATCAGGGGTATGTAACGATGTAAGGAAATTTTAGATATGCATATATACACATTCATCATTTTAGGTAGAGTACTTCAGTCCCTCGGATGCATATATAAATCTCATCACAAATGATACTTTGGCCAGTGTGTACATGTCTAACGGGTCTGCTGTCGGTATGAAAATTAGCCCTCCGGCTGAAGTACCGTTTGGATCCACGGATATGGGAAATGTATCACATGCTGTCCCCAGTATACATCCACATTTTTACTGTGGAACCAGTGCACCAAATCACACAAGAGAATTTACAACAGCTGTTGGTGGGTATATTTATTCACTTTACACATGTCTGAAACTATGTTGCTTGTTACAAATCCATTTTTGGTGAACCTAGCCTATATTCAGCTATTTATACCCGCGAAACGAATTCCTTGACCCTATATAAAATTTGCATGATCAAAACGGAAATTTCATTATTTTAAACATTAATTTTCATTTTTGTTGGAAAATTGCAGGACATGTTTTAA
>MJUU01043507.1:22979-34954 GCA_002080025.1 Modiolus philippinarum | reverse complement strand
ATATGAAAATATCATAATAAAACTATCTAAACTCCACCAACAAAGTAAAATACTTTCCAGTTTTCATAACTAGGAAGTTGTAATCACGGAAATAAAAGAGGAGTTTCAAAAGTAAACAAGGCACATCACGATGTTCGTCGTCAGATTTCCACACGAAGTCTCCGCTTTATTTGCCAATATCTCTCTGGTCATACTAACATCATGCAACGCACATAAAACTTATCCATAACCTACCTGCAGTGCCAGCAAAATGTGAAACAGGGTGCGGCAACGTTTCAAAAGTGTTCATTTGCGTACTTGGTGTACTGTGGAAGTACTTTTATTAGAGGACATCAATTTTCGTGGTTTTCATAAATTTTGCTATTTCGTGGGTACTTAAATTCGTGGTTTCGAATTCTATGCAGTAAAACTCTACGGAAGAAATGCATTTCGTTGGGAACTTAATTTCGTGGTTTAAGCGAGCCAAGAAAGCCACGAAAATTGGAAACCAACGAAGAATAGTACTTTCACAGTATACCAAACGCATTTACAATGGTCTTTTAACATACATCGAATGTCTGCATAGCGTGAAAGACCGTATTTTGAAGATCATTCGTCAGATTAGTTTCAGTTCTTCATCCCAATGTCATTATGGAAGGTATAAATTGTTGAAAAGCCCACCGAAAAAGGTTGAAAGAATTGCAGGAGTGGTAGGACTCAAATGAATTTTTAAAAAAGGTTAATTTCAAATCAAACAAGTCAGTATCACGTTTGTTGAAAAAAATTGGCGATGTACATTCCTTTGAAATATTCACATGTTCTTTTATGACTCCTTTTTAAGATAAAACCTTGGCTGGTGCGGTGCTCGTTAGTTACAAGGATGCTTATGAGAAACGTGCCCCTAACTTATGCAACGCACGCCACCTTGTATGGAAATATACACGCTGGCGCTATGCTGTATAGTGTGACAGAATAATGTTTTGTTGCTCAATTTTACAAGTATCCCGGTTTGTTTTTCTCGACCAGAAGAGCGTTTCCTGAGTATAAAACATACAACACTAGAATTAAATAAATAGTGTGGTAATAATTTAGTGTTGACTGTATCATTTTTTTCGACAATAAGTGTAGTAAAATTATGAGAGCCCAATCGTATACACGAAATTTATGTTTCGTCAGTGCAAAAAAAAAAAAAAAAAAAAACGATGAAGAGAGAAAAAAGCAAAATAATTCTAATAAGTTAAGAATGTAGTATAAAATCAACGTTCAAAATTGATATCAAAAACAGAAAGAACATTAGTAAATGAAGAAAATAAGTTAAAACCAATATGGCTTTGACTTAGATTTTAGATTTTTCATTATTAGATATTTCATTATTACAAATGACAGAAAAAGACTTTCTCAGGCTTTGACCATACATAACCTTCAGAATGTTCAGGTCTCCTTTCGTATGGAGAGAAAATCTACATAATATTTCAAAAATTGTTTACAGACTTTTCAGGACAAACTGAATTAATAAATGAAAAGAAAAAAAAGTTATGTGGCAAAATTTTGTC
The DNA here is from genome assembly GCA_002080025.1 of Modiolus philippinarum. Classification (NCBI taxonomy): domain Eukaryota; kingdom Metazoa; phylum Mollusca; class Bivalvia; order Mytilida; family Modiolidae; genus Modiolus; species Modiolus philippinarum. The sequence goes on along the minus strand of MJUU01043507.1, from coordinate 33,422 downwards.
CGTAGTCAAAGAATAAAATCCAATAAATTAAGTATTCTAGCTTTAATGACAGTTACATTTGAAGCGATTCCTTTGTCTTTTAAACTTAAGTTATGTAGCTCTACATTTTCTCTGATCTAGATCATGGTATGCATATGGTCAAATGAGGTCTGTTATAGATAATAATACATAAATACATTAAGAACGAATATCGATAATAAAATGCAAAGGAAAAATAGTGGGCGGAAAAAATTAAAAAATACAGAAATGGCAGTACAGAGGCAACAATGGTGACAATAGGATATATCATTGTGAAAGTTATATTATTCGTGGGTTTCGGTTTCTGTGGGTATGGCAAAAAATCATTGCTTTGTGGGTTCTTAAATCAGTGTGAAGAAACTTTTTCTGTTGCAAGTTATATGACAATAGGCATTTCGTTGGGTTGCAAATTTCGTGGTTTCAGTTAATTACGAAAACACAAAAATTAGAACCCCATGCAAAATAGTATTTGTACAGCATCAATGGAGCGAAAACCTGTTGTTTATCTTAATCGTTTTTATTCTCTTGGTAATAACATCGAAAAAAAATATAACAAAACATTGCAGTAACTCTCCGTATATCGTTATTTATAAATCAATTGTGAAGTTTATGAAAATTGTGATTTCTTTTTTAGAAACGAGATCAACAGCCTACCACTCTATTCCCGGAGTTCTGCTTTTCACAATACAGCTACAAATATTGTTCTGAATACATTTCACCGTATACAGGTAACATTTTCACGATAATAAATATATATTTTACGAAAGGATACTAAGCATATACACTTAAATATGCAATATCTTAATTCATCTTAATTTTACCGTAATCTGAACATGTTATCTAAGCTTGATGACGACGACAAAAAACAATATCAGGGTCAAGAGCACATTAAACTTTTTCAATATAGGTCAGAATCTGACACAAAAAAGTGTATTCTAGTTGAAAAATATATATTCGACTGATACAGGTTCAGAAAAAGTACAATGAAATATGTTTATTCCAATCAAGGGCCCATGCAGGGCAAAGTCATTACAAGTATTACATTATTACATATATAGAAAAAAAAACAGTCATATACAATAAACAGTATGTATCCAGAGACGATTAAACACATGTTACTAAGTGAAAACCGAACCGTTAGATCTAAAACGAGTAATCCAAGGACAATTACAACATCAAAAAGCCCCCAAAGAAAACGCAGCATGAGTGCGGAACAGAAAAGAAAAATGAAGACCCCCCCCACACAAAATGAACAACACGGGAACGAAATAAACATGGGCAAGATCAGGTGCATCGGTAAAGTAAGCAAATCAGTAAATGTAAAAAAGAAGTAATCGAATAATAATAAAAAGTTGTCAAACCTGAATGGGCTTCAGTCTTAATAAAATCTTAAACCAACTTAATGCATAAGTGGAAATGTTAACTTCGTCTTCTGAAAATACTTCAGATTAACGAGATTAAACAAGATAAGCTGTGGCCAGGTTAAAAAAACCAACACTCAACCCGCCATTTCTGTGTAACTTTCATTGTTTTTCTTCATGCAAACCTTAATAAAAACAAAACGCGTGCTTACCATTGCAAAAACGTAGAACATAACAAACACACTTTAATCCAATTGTTTCATTCAGTCGTATTGTATTATCATTCTTTTCATGCTCATTTTAAACGATGTGCTTTTAGTGTAGTTTCATTAAAATGCAACATACCATATAGGGGAAATGTAATTATATGATTTATATTTATATCAAATTTTCATTTCATAAATTATTTCTTTCTTGCATGTGATATTGGGTTCTACTCGTATGTTTATTATACTATATGGATACATGATAGAGAAATAGAGAAAGGAGAGGTTTGGGTACCCATACTACGACCCATAAACAGGTTTATCCCAACCGCTAGCTTTTGCTAGTGCCGGTACCACGTCCGGTTATCCCGCTTTCCTTTCATTATTTACGTTTGTCTTTTTTTCATATATATTTTTCTACTGCGGTACATTTACCCTGTGATTGTAATTTTGGGCCACTGCATTGATGTTTAGTATAATCTTTTATATTTAATTACATTCAGATTGAATTTCACTGAATGGAAACATTAATACAAGGTTATTGCATGAATATTTGGGAATATTGTTGCAAATAGAATTTTATATTTCACGAGCTTGCGAGTGCAATATAAATTCTACGAGGGATAATATTCCTCAATATCCATGCAATAATCCTATCATTGTATAGCAAAGCTAAAATTCTATTAGTAAGAGAATTTTGGTTGTCAATGATGTCATTAACTTTTAGTCAGATTTGCACTAGTGCATTATGGAAACAGGAAAATATTATGTTGCTATACAATAATAAAAGATTACAGGATCAATAACCAAACAGCGTAAAAATATTTATTAGTCAAACTATCTCAATTTTTCCTGTGATTTTTCACCTGCTTTGTCTATTTGCTTCTTTGACTTTGGCTTTTGACTATTTTGTTCGGTAGTATTTTTATTACCCTCATTTGATTAACTTGGTCGTTTCCTTTAGAACGTCTTCATTTTTTTTTACAAAACCATAGGAGAAATAATACATATTAGCACAATTTCTTAAAGTACTGAAGCAATGAGAACGGGAGTATCGACTGGGTAAACGTGTGGTATGCATGAATCACATTGCACATTAATAAATCGTCCACAGACAAAAGCCGCGACCAGGAAAATTCATTAGGTAAGCAAGATGAAATGTAAACTATTCAGCCATCAGTCGCGAGACAAAATTGAGATGGCGACTACAAAACTTGGTATTTTAAATATCAACCACTCTTCATCTTGTGAAATTACTAATTACTAGTAAGTAATGCTGGAGAATATGCAATGTTGCAATGTTACTAATCAGGAGTGGGAAATTTATGATAGGAAAATTGAAATAATTTGATGTATGTTCCAGTTTGAAGTAGTGCAAGCCAGCGACGTTTCAGTTTCTAAATCTTAAAGGTATATTGGCTTCTCATGATATCGTGGGTTCCATTACATTGTGGCATTCACGTTCATTTCAACAAAATTTTTAACTGTGACATCACCGATCTACGTTACTACGCACCACGATCATGAGCTACTAGTATATAATACAAATATATTGGTGCCGATATCCGTAAAGTTCAATCAAACAATAAAACTTTGACTGAATAGTTACCACAACGACAAAATAGTAACAGAACATTGTTTTGAGGTCCTTAATGGACTTGCCAGTTTAACACAAACCTTCTGAAAAGTGGTTTTATAGAACAAAATCAATGGACCTTGAAATGACAAGATACGGTATCATTTTTCTTCATTGATATCTTCAATGACAAACGTGAACAGCAATAGGAACTCGGGACAGCCGGACTGGATACCAGCAATAGCAAAAGCTAGCGACAGGGTTAAACCTGTTTATTTGGTACTCAAACCTCCCCTTTCTCTGCCCCATTCCTGTCAAGTCGGTTTATTTCTTTATATATTATCTATCTACGTACGTGTCGTATGAACATCGGAACCTTTTTCCGTCTAGGTCCACGTGACTGCACATTAATGGTGCAAACTGATGTTAAAATAGACAAAGCAATCCACACCGCTGTGATTGTATAATAACTTGCTACAAAAACAAAACAACATTAAAAAGTAATTATTTCATTAATGAAAGAGATTTATATATTAATTTTGATGTTTATTTTCATATCAATTATTCCCAAATTGCTGTAGATGTGCATTGTTTGAATTCCACAAACAATAAAGTATCTATACATAAGAAAAAAAACCCTTTAAAGATGTTTTTTTCTTGTTTTCGCTTCATAAATGGGCAACCTAATTCACAACACAAGAAGTCAATGTAAACTAATGTTTACAGCAGACAAAATTAAGCATTTGGAGGACAAAAAAAGTCTACAAATACGGAAGATATGACAAGGAATAATTATTCTAAAAGGCCTTTTCTTGTTCTTTATTTCTAAGAGACTGAATTTCGACAGGGACCTGTAAAATCTCATAAATTAAAAAAATGCGAGATCCTTCAATTTCACTTTTGATATATTGATAATGTCTTTGCTTTATATAAACGTACACTTTGCTAATTGGATCTCTCATCAATATATCTTACAGAATTACAGATAAAGGAAATAACAGAAACTTATATGAAAAAGAAAGGAAAGGGGGTAAATGTCAAGGAGACAACATCCCATATCCAGGTTAAAACGACCCAAAACAAAGCATCTAGGGGTCACCGTACGGTCTTCAACACAGTGAGGAACCTCACACCATATAGCAAGATATAGATCTTTATCTCTTTTGGCTTTTGGACAATCATCTCGAATTTGACAAAAATGATCCTTTATGACAAATTGAAGGACTCTTATTAAAAGATTATCAATTTCCTTGACATTGATAGTAGTATTCTCTTCTCCTTTTAACGGAGTTTATGTATATCCCAGTTGTATGTTTCACAGTTTATTCTTTACGTCAGGGCTAGCACCAATTGTTCGGACTTTCTCATGATGCATATTCATCTCCATGACCGCCCAGTTAATCAGGGCTTTTAAAAATATCTGCCTCGTACGTTAATTAAAAAAAATGTTTATCAATACATAACAGTCGCTTGTGGAAAAATTTGTGGTCTCAACTGTGATTCAAGATTCATCTTTTTTTGCCTAGTTCTAAAATGAACATTTCTTTTCACTGTATACAACCTTCAAATAGCTGTTGAGTTGCTACCGGACACTACCTCAATGGAAAAGGGGGAGTGGTTGACAAGCCATAAATTGGTTGAACTCACAATTTCTTGTGAAATGTCTGTACTAAGTCAGGACCATTGCGGTTGACAATTTGTCGGTGGTTTTGTACCAGCTTTGTCTTTTTGTCCCTGGCATTTTGGCTCTTGACAGTTCTGTTCAGTAAGCTTTTTATTTAAGGATGGTTTTTGAAACTGTCGCCGACTTTCGGAACTCTCTTATTTTATCCATTATGATGCATTAGAAAATTTTGCACACTGACCCCCACTTTTCTTTTCAAAATATCATAGTATACATCTTCTAAAGACTTCTGACAAAACTTGAGGATATTCTTGATATGCCTTCATTGCATTTCAAAGGTAGATTACCTTAAGGCAAAGTAAATGAAAAGTCTAGAGAGGTTCTGTTTCCCGCCAAAATTTCAGGCGTTTAAATCTCAAAAACGGCCATGCTGACACATCAATATTTCTTGCTTAAAATGATGTATGTTTCATAGTCTAATAAATAAAAATGATAATTTGAAATCCTTGATATAATAAACTTGAGGAGTGACCATCCTTAACTAATTTGTTGGAGGTGGTTTTGTGTATTGCAAGACGAGCTGGGATTGTATAATTTGTGTCCATCATACAACTGTAATGTAGAGTAGTATTCATACTCTTTTAAAGAGTATGAAATTTACTGTTTTTATGCAACTTCGGTATTTTTTGTATGTAATAAGTTATACACTACTATCGTTCTATTAGTTGATATTGCTTGAGTCTTAAGTGTGTGTTCACGTTTGTTTGATCGTTTGATTTATCATTGATTTCTTTTTGTTTTTTTAAAATGACTTTTTGCATTCGTTTTTACCGGTGTTCTGTCGACTAATCAACATTAAGCTATAAGTAATTTATGTTCAGTTCAATAACTGTATAAAATTAATGATTTATAATTAATTCAATTGCAGGAATGAAGTCAAGAGTTGCAAACGAAGACACAGTGAACATGTATTCTGATTTCTTCATACCCATTGCTCCGTCAATAGAGTTGATTGCCTTTGTTTTAAACTTTCCTTTTGCTTCAATTCAATGTTGCTTTGTATTAGTTTGATCTGTTTATGTCCATTTTTGTATTGTTTTTTTCCTGTACTGATGACACCAAACTAACAATTAGTTGGCAGGTAACAAATATCTTAAGGAAAATTATACACAGGCCGGTATAATAAAAGAAATTTAGCAAACTTATGTTGTATCATCTAAAAATAATAAATACTGAAACGAATGACTACCACTTGATATTTAAGGATATTCGCTGGTCAAGTGTAGGTCATTAAAATTTCAAATAAATGTGATTTTTTGTGAACAAAAATTGAAACAGAAAAAAAAAAAAAAATAAAAGCGAAGAAAAAAATGTCGTTTTGGCGATACAAGTGTTTAAGATAATGACAGGAAACTCAGCTACTTTGAATTCTAATAGGTTTATAGGTTTAACATAAATAATGTTTATGAATAACTGAATGTGACGAAATAACTCCACTTAAATAACATTTTGCCAGAATTACCCCCAAAATGTATAAATGGAATGATGAACAGATGTATAATGGTAAGGAGGGGTATCTGCCAAAAATACAAGTCGCGGGCGGTAAAATTTCCCGAGCCTGAAAGGCGAGGGAAATTTAGACCAAAGACAATTTTTGGCAAATACCCGGATGTTCATGATATATATATATTTAATTATATCATTAAAACGCACAAATGACCCCGTGACAAATACAACAGTGAAAGGTTATTTGCCAAAAAATACAACGGCTAATAACCAATCAGAATGCAGCTTACTTATATAGTAATTATGAAACAAATACCGGTCATTGGGCAAAAAAACTATAATGCAAATCCGACAGGAAAACCTAAACATGACCAGCAAACATCCTTAACCTATAGGCTTTGCATTAGAAATTTCAAAAACACCATAAAACATGTTACCTAGAGTTGGCACGTATGAATGTGTTTCAGGAAGTATATCTTGTACCATAGTGAGCAGAAGCAATATTCCCAACATTAAAATGGAACCTGAAAAAAATCAAAGGTGAGGGTTATATTGTTTCTTATTTGACAAGACAATGCCTAATTATTATAAAAATGATATTAGACCTGAACTCAAGACCACACCTGTAGCGTCAAAACTTAAAAAATGATGTGACTTTTAGGTTATTTGCCTTGTATCAGCTTTTCAGATGTTTGAGATATGTTTCCCAGGCCGACACTGGTGGGACAAATGCTAGTATCTTCTGGACTATACTGGACTCCAAATTTCGATTTCTGTCATTCCTCGTCTTGAAGTACTACATTTTATCAAGGACAGGGCTTTTATTCCTGACTACATCTTGATGTCGCCTGAGGGTCTTCAAACAGAGATGAACAATATTTACCCCTTTAAGCGAGATTAAGAAGGCCCATCAAAGTTCATCAATGTGTATTTTTATGAAAAAATGTTCAAAAATCAAAATCCAAGTAGAACGCACATCTTTGATATATGCAAAATAAACTGCAAATACAAACTTCCTATCTTAAGAACTGTAGGAAGAGTTATCCGGACAAATAATGTACCCCCTTAGTGATGAAAGTCGGGCGGACCAAATTTCGATTTCTGTCATTCCTCGTCTTGAAGTACTACATTTTATTAGTTGTTCATAAAATGTTTATTAAGTACATGTACATAAAACAATCAAAGTCGTTTCACCTATTATGTTACATAGTTTTGCCTCTTGAAATTCTTGTACAGATCTGTCCTTCCCTTATTTTTCAGTTTTTGTTTGCATTGAAGAGAAATAAGGTTTCTTATCTATCTGCAAAATTTGTTGCCATTGCTATGTTTTTCTTGTTACACCAATGGAACGAAGTTGCGGAGGGTATGGGGTTTTGACTGGTCCGCCCGACTTTCATCACTAAGGGGGTACATTATTTGTCCGGATAACTCTTCCTACAGTTCTTAAGATAGGAAGTTTGTATTTGCAGTTTATTTTGCATATATCAAAGATGTGCGTTCTACTTGGATTTTGATTTTTGAACATTTTTTCATAAAAATACACATTGATGAACTTTGATGGGCCTTCTTAATCTCGCTTAAAGGGGTAAATATTGTTCATCTCTGTTTGAAGACCCTCAGGCGACATCAAGATGTAGTCAGGAATAAAAGCCCTGTCCTTGATAAACTGGAGTTTTCTATGTATCGTGTGCGTTTTTGTCACGTGTACATTCACTACACATCCTTTCATATTTTTCTGTTTGCCTATTTATGCTTTATATTGCTTATAGGGTACAGCATTTGTTCTGATAGCTCATCCTACAGTTTTTCAGATAGGATGTTTTTATTTTGTAGGTTTATTGTGCATATATTATAGATGTGGATGCTGTTTGGATTTTGATTTTTAATCACGTTTGACAAAAATACACATTGATAAACTTTGTCATTTTTATGCAATATTATGTCATTCTTATTCATAATATTGCGGATAGAATACATCATTGGTCCGGATAACTCCTCCTACAGATTTTAAGAAAGGAAGCTTTTATTTTTCTGGATGATTGTGCATATATTACAGATGTGCATGCTACTTGAATTTTGATTTTTGATCATTTTTTACAAAAATACACTTTCATGAACTTTGCCATTTTTATGCATAATGTTGCTTATTATTTGTCCGGATAACTCCTACAGTTTTAAGATGGATTTTTTTTTGTTTTGAAGGTTGATTGTGCATATATAAAAAATGTGCGTCCTTCTTTGATTTTGACTTTTGATTATTTTTGACAAAAATACACATTGATGAACTTTGTCATTTTCATGTATAATTTTGCTTATAGGGTACATTTACAGTTCAATAATGCAGGATTTTCTGATATGTGTGGACATGGGGGTATTGAGCTTGCTCCCTTACGTTCTTTAATATTTTATCAGCACTGAGTAGTAGATGCATCTGTTGTCGAACAAAGTATTTCAACAGCAGGGTTATACAGGCCAAAAAATTAATCTGATACGTTACAATATATCATAGTTATAAATTTTATTACCATAAGAGGTATCTGTTAGCTTGTGTCTAAGGTCCTTATGGAAATATGTATTCTATCAGCTCAAAACGTCTTTTACGCTTGGTTTTTTTGTGTTAAGAGGTCGAACTGCTGATATGCAGAACTCTTGATATTTTTATTCATTTTTTTGCTATTTGATTTCAGTAAGCTAAAAATCACTTCTAGCAACACGTACAGGTCTCGGACCCTGTTACAAATGTATCTCAGCTTTGTATTAATAATTTGTCATTTTCATTATTGTACACATATTTTAGCATTAAGGTAGATCGAGCCTAATAAATACTTAATCTAAACAAAATGATATATCTCCGATCATCCTTTTCTCTTATCTGAATATATAGGGAACTTTGAGAACAAGCTTAGTGTTCCGCTTTCATATTAAATGATTTCTTAATACTTGATATTTAAGCGAGATAACTTTAGGCTTTCTGTTGACCTCAAACAATCTGTATGTCACCGTTTAATTAAGAGAGGTATTGTATTTAGCTTACGGGAATGGAGAGCTTATTCGCGGGAAAGTGATGATGTTTGATATTTGTATATAGCTTACGGGAATGGAGAGCTTATTCGCCGGAAAGTAATGATGTTTGATATTTGTTATTTTATCATGAAGTCACAATGAAAAGGCTAGGAAAATAAAATTCCGGCTTTAAAATCAAGGCAGCTCCGCATCACATTCCTGTTTTGAAATATGCGCCAATCGAATGCGCCGTATATATTTGTTGATCTATTGCAAACAGATAAATACACAAAAATCTGTTCATCGAGCACCAGTGGTTAAAGCCGACACTCAAGTCCTTGGGTCCCTTTGTTGTCTTCATCACTGAGAACGCATCGCTGTCACTCCTGTTTTAAGGCTAGGCAATTTTACAAAATATTGCACTTTGCCGAGAGTCTGTTTTAAAGAGTTTTTCACCCATACTTTAAATTGTTTTATATTAATCATCTCCCAATTTTAATCATTTTGTCATTTTGTTAGTTCTAATTTGTGGAATCTATGTGCTGTGTTCAACAATATTCTAGAGTAACATCACATTAAATAAGAGATATTTGAATTTAAACATTATTTATCAAAACGATCGCGGATGTATATTTTGTAGATCATAAAAAAACAAATTCATAAACGTACCCATCGTAATTCGCTCTTTTGATTCTGGTGGAAGCATAAACTGGAAAGGAACTAAAGCCGCCAATAAAACAGCTGGTAAAATAAACATATGTGTATAATAGACAGGATTTCGTTGTAAATGGAATGTGTATTCCATTACGGAATACTTATCGTCTGCTCCTCCGTCGTATTGCTTTTCTATTTTTGTTGCGAATGATCCCATAACGGACCACTCTTTGTTCCGCCGGAAATCTCTGTATTCTATATTATTTTCAGGAGAACCTAAATGAGTTAAGTTTATACGAGTTGTATCATAAGTCCATGATCCAAATCTTATACGGCATGTCTGTGTATCGAATGGGAAACGAGTAAGGTCCAAATCGCAGCGAGTGCGTAGTCTGTGTTGAGGACTGTAAAACACTGCACCATGTGACAGCAGAATAATTAATGGCTCCTTCACTGAAACTTCCGTATCAACACTGAAATGATAAATATAATGCT
>MJUU01043507.1:0-13039 GCA_002080025.1 Modiolus philippinarum | reverse complement strand
GCAAACCGAATTCTGAAAATGGGTTATGTAATGACTTAATATTCCAGACTCAATAAGACAAAATGTTTTCAATTTATAATACAATTCAGAAATTGTGCCATTAAGTGGAAGATTTATTGGCTGTACTGTTACATGCTTATAAGGTCTTGACATTCAACAACGGAACAGGAATTGAAACAGTTGACTGTATTGATATTACATTTAAAATGAACAAATAAAGGGGTGTGGAGTAAATGTACATGGCACAAAATACCTATAAATAGATGGTAAGATTTAGCAAATGGAACAACGCTTTCATTTTTGTTTTTCATTTTGAAGTCACCAAGAGGCTTTAAACAAAGAGCAGACACATTAACTAAACATATTCTAAATTTCTAAAATCAGTATTGCATGGACACGGGTTATGTATTCCGGTATATACATGAAATCATTATGCTAAACTCCTAACAGGAAGGGATCTTGGTGGAAGCTGTATACTGAGGGTACATAACTTACTTTGTCAGTTGGTAATGGGTCTGTTAACTGCTAGTAGTCTTTTGTGATTTCATGTTTATGTCCGTATATTTAGTTCTTTCAGTTTCATTTTTCACAATTGACTCAGTCCTGTTGCCAACTTAATTTTACTGTTGTAACGATGGTTTTTTTTATTTATCACATTGGCTATAGGGGGGAGGTTTGGGCCCAATAAAACTAGTTTAACCCCGCCGCAGCAGGTTTGCGCCTGTCCTAAGTCAGGAAATTTATTAAGCCTTTGTGTGTCTTGTCTTTTTTCTAGTTAGTTTACTTTATGTCTATAGGAGTCTAGGGTGATGTTTATTTCGCTGCACTTGATTACTCTTTATTCAGGGTCCGACTCCGACCTGCCGTTGGGTGTGGGGTTTTCTCACCGTTCATTGAAGATCTTATGGTGGCTTTGAGTTGTTATTACTCCCCTTTGGGTCGTTGTCTCTTTGACACATTCCCCGTTTCCCTTCTTTTTTTTCTACTCCTACCTAAAAGTAAGATCAAGACGGCTCCTAGCACCGGTTTGAGCCGAATTCACTTGCTTAATGTTGAACTACACTACATCCATGTTTCCTTTTTTTTACATTGTTGCGGGGTCGTCAACAAGCGTAACATAACGTAATAAAAGTCATTACACTTAATTTACAGAGTATGAAGAAATAGACCACAGTAGCACTGATAATTACACAACATTAACATACAATAAAGGAATATTTAGTTAATGAACATGAGACAAAGTATCTACAAATACATGGTCAAACAAAGCAATGGAACAACACTTTTATTGTTGTTCTTCATCTTGGAGTCACCATGGGCTTTCAACAATTAGCTTTGCTCATATCTCATAGTAAGACAGCGCCTAGCACATGTTTGAGCGAAATTCATCGCTAATTGACGATCAATGCTACATCCACGCTTATCGTCATCAATTAATTTGGGGTTGTCAACATCAACTGACAAAGTGTTCTTACAATCGCTGTCATCCGTACCCGACAAAAAGACTAACAGTAGACAATCACAACATTTAAACAAACACAGGTCAATCAAAAGTAAGAAAACTTGGCATAATAAAATCATGAGATGTGGCAGGTGAACAGAATAACAATTTGATATAAATTGAAAAATAAAAATTACAAAATCTTAAAATGTGATAGTTTATCCACATAAAAAATTCTCTCAAGAGCATGTACACCATAACTGAAGTGTATATAGAGCCTACATATCGCACACGGGAATCTTTTTAGTAACTCCAAACTGCTTCTTGGGTCGTTGCATGCTGGTTTTATTTTATTGATCTAACAGCGTTTTATTCTATTTTTCTAGTTTGATTATCCTTCGAAAAAAAACACTGGTTTCTTCTTTAAAAATTCAATAAATAATAATGATAACTAAAAGTTGCTGTCTTTAAACAATATTTTGTCTGTACTTCGATTCTTGAATTTTTCACCTCTTTTGTACACACTGCATTTCACCGTTTTTTTATACTTTCACTTGTGTACTTCATATTTATATTTCTTTTTTCTTATTAATTATGTAGTTACACTTAGTCTTCTAGCATTGTTGATTATTATTTGGTAAATTATATATTTATGGGAAACGAATTTCTGAAAACTTAACAGTTTGTTATCGAATCCCATTGATTAATTTTATAAATCTTTGACAATATACTGTTTTCACACTTTGTGTAAGTTTTGAATATGTATACTTTTGATTAATAAAATAAGTTTACAACTATCCAAGCAGCTTAATTTTCTATTTTGGAAAATATTGAAATCTAAGTATAGTTTTCATGTCATTGAAACTTCGAAATTATCGCAAACGTAAATCCTTACATTCAAACTGCACATGCAGAGAATTTGCATTATGATGAACTTAGGTTCAGGTTACAACCATTTCATTCTATGTGGTTCCTGAGATTTTGTTGTTGTTTTTTTCGTGACAAGGGGCTAAAAAGAGCAGGTATCGCTCACCTGGACCATGACTTAGGATAATCTGAGAGGCAATAAAGTCTAGTTTTATAGTATGCTGCCATTGGTTGACACCTTGATGAGGTATGAAACAACGGAAGTAGAATACCGAAGGAGCAAAGCACAAGATTCCACAAATCAAAGTCCAGAGACAGGGCAAAAACAAAAACACCAGAAGACGAAAGACCAAAGACACTACATGCCCACAAAACAAACGAACACTATTTGTAAAACACAAAAAATGTAAAGCACTAACAGTGTGAACTCTCAAAAACAGAGTGACATCAGGTGCTCCGGAAGGGTAAGCATGTCCTGCTCTGTATGCAGCACCCGTCACACTGGCAGTGGGTCAATCCAGCGTAGTCAAAACCGGTAATGTCAAATCCGGGAAGACGTGAATCTAGCTGAAAATGTCAGTTTTCATTTGTGACACTGACATTTCATATCTATCTATGATGTCATGGTGACGGCCATAGAATTTCTGAAGGGACGAAAGTAACAACAGCTGAACATATCCCTGACTCAGCAGTTTTTGTGACAGTGCTTTTGCTCTTTCCACAAAGTCACTGTATGAACTGCACGCTCTACAGTAACGAATTAATTGTGAAATATACACTCCATATGCTGGGGGGTAGGTATATTGCTGCATCACCTTTGTCATATAATCTAGATTTCAGACGTCCATGCTCGTCAATGTATAACAAAAGGTCCTTTAATTTCAAGTTCACTGGGGTATATTCGATGTAAATATTCTCTAAACCTTGGGTTATTAAGAGAAAGTACATCATCTATATATCTGTAGCTGAAATTAAAAGTCTGGGCTAGTTGTTTTTGTTTCTGTTGTATCAGCCTTTTAAAAACTTTGCTTCATTCGAAAAAAGGAAAAGGTCAGCTAAAAGTTATGAGGTATGAACATTACCAACACAGTTGTTTTGAAGGGGATCACCCATATAATAGTATGATAGAGTACGGTTCAACTTGTCTCTTGGTTTTCGAGAAGATCTCTGCATGCCTTTCCAATAATGTCCCATTCTCTACTATGTAAACTGCTGTCAGTCATCTTAGACAAGATTAAAATATGAAATTAGCAATTATAGAAGACTGCCTAAGTGGTATTATAATTAAAATGAGTAAAAGTTGTTCAAGTGGTAAAGAATGTATTTCCTCATGGTCCAAAAGTTAAACAACGTTCCCAGGTGGCCGACATCTTGGCCATTCTAGCGTTATTATGATCTAATTAAAATCAATCATCCGGTTTTAGGGGAAAATATATTTGAATACGTTTCCCACAGGATTCTATTATTCTATGTTTAATTATGTCTTGTGGCCAATTTTGTTGCTATACGTACATGTAAGGGGTCACCTAATGACTAGCATGGTCGAATTTGATTGAAATTGGCCGATCAGTTTGAGATCATTTTTATGAGGTCCTATGCTAAACCATGTTTCACGATGGTGGCCATCTTTGGCGATGTACGAATATAAAAATAAAAACTGGAAAGAGGTTGGCCAAAGGAATATTGTGACAAAAAAAAAATCGATCCACTGTTTCTCAGAAGAAGTTTGATGAAAAATTAACTACGGACGACGGACGGAATGACAACAGACGACAAACAACGGACGCTAAGTGATAGAAATATCTCAGCCGTGTAATAGCCTAATGAGCCGAAAAATCAGAAAAAAATCATTTTTTCGAACATTGAATGTATTCAACTTTTTTAAATGAATGTATCTGTTGATATTTGTGTCGCCTTGTCATTTCGGGTTGTTGCTTCAGCGCGTGTGCTGGTGTATTCTTTTCAACTTATGTTGTTTAGTTATCTAATTAGTTATATAATTATATTAATATTATTTTGCCCACATCAATTCCTATACCTTTGGTCTATTTAGCAAAGAGTAATTAAATATTGACATTTAGAAATTCAAGTTCATCAAATGACCATTGCAACAATTTAATGTCTTCTCAATGCCTTTGAAATATAAGCTTTGTAGAAAAAGTTAAAGGTTCAAGCACAACTTGCAATGTTCGACCCTTTACCCAAACAGGAGCAAATTGCAAGGTTCAATCTTTTACCCAAATAGGAGCAACTTGCAATGTTCGAACTTTTACCCAAATAGGAGCAAAGAGGATAAGTAAGTAGGGAAGTACAATGCTAATTGTAATTCTGTTTTTATTGTTTCAGGTCTTACATACCAGATCAACAATTTCAGTGAATGACAACCCTAGTGCAACAATGGATGGCATCTTAGATGAATTGACAGGTCTGATTCTGGCATCATAACCATTCAATAAAGTCTTTATCAATCGTTCCTCATCATTTAGTACTGAATTATTTGGTAGTCCTGAAAAATGGAAACACAATCTTGTAAAATTAATAATGCAATATGATATTTTGCCATTTTAATTTTTTAATATCATATGATTATAAGTCGGTTCAAGTATATCTTTTAATGCAGTATGTCGAGTCAGATTTACAAAGGAAAAAGAAATAAATTCAAACACAGATAATTTGAAATCTATGAATATAAAATGTAACAGTCCTGGGTTAAAGAAATATCTCATGTCTACTGTCTTGACATATCGAATAAACTGTTTAAGGAGAGACATAAGGAAACCTGAGCAATAACAGAACACCATTACAAATCGAAGATTCTCATGGCTGACAGGATACTCAGCGATGTATAATTCTTCCGTAAATGGTGATTTACAGTGGGAGATGACCTATGAGAGATCGATGCACGTGACCTCATCTCACACCGGTAAATGACCAACCAGACGTGTTGATTTTTGTGATACAACAATCGTAACCATGGCTAAACGTCATAAAACACCTGACGTCACAATGTAAAGAATACTCAAATGGCGACTACGTTGTTCAAACAGTAAAGGTTTCCCGACGTTTCTTTTTGCTTTTCACGGAAGAAATATGATCTTGCATGAGGTAGAAATTAAAGATTAATAGGATCTTGCATTAGGTCAGATTAAAGATCGGGCTATCTTTCACAAGTGTAAGAAATTTCGTCTTTTCTCGAGTGGAGCGTAGCGGAACGAGAGTAAAAGACGTAGAATTTCTTACACGAGAGAAAGATATCCCGATCTTTCATTTTGACCGAATGCAAGTTCCTGTTTCTTCCGTAAAACACGGATAGAAATGTCTAGAAACTTATACCGTGTGAACAATGTTGTCGCCATTTGAGTGTTCCTAACATTATGACGTCAGGTGTTTTATGACGTTTAGTCATGGTTACGATTGTTGTATCACAAAAATCAGCACGTCTGGTTGGTCATTTACCGGTGTGAGATGAGGTCGCGTGCATCGATCTCACATGGGTCATCTCCCACTGTAAACCACCATTTACGGAAGAATGGGATATCTTTCACTCGTGTAAGAAATTCTACGTCTTTTCCTCTCGTTCCGCTACGCTCCACTCGAGAAAAGACGAAATTTCTTACACTTGTGAAAGATAGCCCGATCTTTAATCTGATCTTATGCAAGATCCTATTAATCTTCAAATGAATATCACTCATTGACCAAACATAATCAGAAATGACAGAAAACTTATAGAAAACATCATTCATTGACAAAAGATAACATAATATCTATAATTTATAATATAGACCAAAGGTATTGAGAAATGACAGAAAACTTTTGCAGGACATTTACTTATTGACAAAAAAGATATAGTGACAAAAACAAAAAGAAAAACTTCAATAGAATATCACAAAAGAACCAGCTAGAATTTTAAACTATAAGGAAATAAAAAAATAAGCGATTTAGGCTTAAGGGTCAAGGAAGATTGTTTGTCGCTATACTGCCAGATAACTTAAGGAATTATATTTATTTTGTGTAATGCATAACAAAACATTATGCATCAGGCAAGTCATGTTAATGATGGAGATGTTACATCAGTTATATAAGAAAATTTCGGTTTGTTCATTTCCTCTTTGATTTTCAAACTAAAAATAAGAATGAAGACATGCCTTACCAGTACTGTATACCTTTATACAAAATTCGATACAAAGAAAAATAATCGCTGGATCTTCATCTTGTTTAACAACTGAATACTTAAATTTTGTCTGCAGTCAAAGAAAGGCATCAAATATACTGTGCGAAAGTGACATAAGTCACATATGGATACTTGAAAACTAGAAAAAAAAATATTCAAAAATCTTTAATCCCGTTAATTTTCGAAAATACTTTCAAATCATTTGATTTTCCTGCACTTTTTATCGCATTTCCGCATTATAAACTTAAATCCATGCTTAAATCACGAATCAAAAGTTTCCTTTAAAAGGCATTATATTATAAATCCACAGTTTGTTCAAAAACAAGTTTTAATAGAAAAAGTATGCCACGATGAAAAAACAGGAGTGCGGTATGCTTGATTTTTAATTGATAATATATTTGTCGCATTTGGGGTGCTGTTTGATATACCAATGGATATATACGAATTGCAGACATGTTCTTATACTTATGAGACTGACTTATTCAGGAACGTGAAAACTCATAAAATGAAATATGCATTTATGATGCCTTTAATCTTTTGTTGAATGGATCTCAATAATATATCCCCTAGAGTTAAAAATAGAAGGAAACAACAGAAGCCGCTAGATCTACATTTTATTGGACTTACATCTCGAATTTGACGAAAATGCTCATCTCAGTACTACAATTTAACGAAAAAAGGATAACTTTAATTTCAAAA
The DNA here is from genome assembly GCA_002080025.1 of Modiolus philippinarum. Classification (NCBI taxonomy): domain Eukaryota; kingdom Metazoa; phylum Mollusca; class Bivalvia; order Mytilida; family Modiolidae; genus Modiolus; species Modiolus philippinarum. Next base: position 5,861 of record MJUU01043507.1, on the reverse strand, counting down.
TTATCAATTTCTGTAAGATTCTCTGATATTCAAACATCTGCTCACGAATTATATATTTCACAGTTAATTCGAGAGCTTGAGCACCAATTATTTTTAATACCTCATTAAGCATAGTTATCTCCGTGACCGCTTTATTATTCAAGTCTCATAAATTCCTTCTCATACGATCATTTAAAAAGTTCTTTAATAGATATCAGTCCCTTGTAGAAGAAATTTCGGTCCGATTAATTTTGAACTAAGTACTGGCACTGTCTACGACGAAAAAAAAAGGGGGAGTTAGGTACGCCATAAGACCGGTTTAACCAAGCATTTTTAATGAACTGCTTGTACAAAGTCAGGACCATTGCGGTTGACTTTTTTTCTTAGGTTTTGCACCTGTTTTGTATACAATAATACCAAAGTTGTATCATGAATAATAAAATTTTGTTATGCTGTACACGTGTTTCAAGTAGTAACCTCTCATCAACAGCAAATAGAATAAAATAATATGGAAAGCTAGAATAAAAAAAAAACAGTCAGAAAAGAAGTACTCAATACCAAAAAATAGCGAAAAATGAAGCAAAATCCAGTACTAAGTACATCTACCGAGTGCCATACACGGAATGAAGAAGTAGTATTTTTAGGGGGTGGTGGTAAAATTTTGATATACCAGTAAATTTCTATAAAACGCAAGGTAAATTTTCGTGTCAGACTACTGGATTGGTGAATACCTTCGGGGTATTTTTGTCCTTCGTATTTCGGCTCTTGACAAATCTATTTGGTAATTTTGTTACCGAAGTGACGATCACATAAACTAAGAGTGTTATTACAGTCCAATGCTTAACAGCAAAATGCTAAAGTTTTTGTAATGATTGAGTAAATTAAAATGTAAAACGAATTGGATTTCAGAATTTTCTGCAGTTAAGAATGCAATACGAAAATGCTTTTTGAATGAAAAACGGAAAAGTCGAAAAAAAAAATCAACTGTTAATTAAGGCCCCGCCATGAAATGGGGGCGCCCTGTAGTAATCAGCCTGTCCGTCCGTCTGTCTGTCCGTCTATCCGTCTGTCCGTCCGACCTCCGTCAGCGTTTTCTATAACTCGAGATTGCCTGCACAGATTTTTATGATTTTCGTACTCAAAGTTAAACATGACCAAAGGAAGCTCCCTTTCGATTTGAAGAAAATCTGAAAATTTTTTTGGGGAAAAAACTTCGTTTTTATATGAAATGGTGCATATTTTGAGAATTAGCTCTATGTCGTATGATAACCTAAGATTGCCTTCAGGGATTTTTTATTGATTTTGATACTCGAGGTTGAACTTGACCAAAAGAAGCTCCCTTCCGTTTTTGAAGAAAATCGGAAAATGATTTTTGGGAAAAAACTTCGTTTCTATATGAAAAAGTGCTAATTTTGAGAATTAGCTCTATGCTGCACAATAATTTAATATTGCCTTCAGGGATTTATATGATTTTGATACACAAGGTTAGGTTTGACCAAAGGAAGCTCCCGTTTGTCTTTGAGGAAAATCCGAAAACATTTTTTTAGGGAAAAAAAACATAAAGTAAAATTTTCGTTGTGGAAAATCCTTATATGTGCAAGTAAAAATATGGCGTCATATTTTTACTTTGTGTTTAAATTGTTCGTTCTCTAAAATGTCAAATCAGAAAATTAAATCCAAATAAACAATAGAAATTTATTAATTTCTCTATTTTATGGTGCAAATTTTAACAAACTCGGACTAGAAATGGCTTCATAATAATTTTTTAATTACATAGAATATATAGTAAAAAAGAGACTGACCGAATACTTTTTGTATGGCTCTGTAGTTATTATATAACGTATAAGGAGCTTGGACTTATGAAGTTTATTGTAACAAGCGTTATTGACATAAAGAAAAAAAAGTTTTAGTAATGATTATACTGAAATAACATCAATTTTACTGTGACTGACACACAAACCAACTTTCTCGGGCAGTTCTCTCTATGTTTTGCATCCTACATGATGGTGATGCTCATTGATACATTTCTCAATATCGGGACTATGCAATACATCGTAAAGCAGCAGATTCCGAGGCCACGGAACTAGAGAATGTGTTATACCAGTGGCGGTGGACTTATTATTACCAGTGAACAGAGCTGAATAGGTATTTTACAACGACTTTCACAGAAATAATATAAAAAAAATTCGACTTAATGGATCGTTGAAGAAAGATGTGATTTGTTCAAATAAATTATGACTGAATTTCTTGTTTATAAATAAAATGCATACAACACAGATATAAATCAGTGCTTGTTTCTGTAAAAACTGAACTTACCGATTATTTCAGAAAATTAGTGTCAAAAAATAATGAGTGAATTTCTTGTCTTGATGTAATATTGAACAAGATATGAATCTGTGCATGTTTCTGTAAAATCAAATTATTATCAAGAGATTTTAAAGAAGGCTGTATATCCATTGAAACCTCGACATATGAAAAATAATCTGATGAATTCATAAATACTGCAGTATACAGAACTAGAAGCTATAAACACAATCTGATGACATAGACCTGAAATAAAGAGATTTCAACAACGCCTTTCTATTATTTTTTTACACATCAAACCATTAAATTATATAAACTGATATAAACTTTTCACATATTCCATTAAAGATTATTTTGTTTCCGATCTTATTATAAATCTCTTGCTGTGCTTGTCTGAATATCAGATTATGTTATAACACATTAAAGAAAAAAGTGATATCTTCTTCAGCACGTGTAACATCATCAATTCAAGATAATGTTATCTAAAATAACAGGAGTAAAAGAAGATATATTTCATTCAATAACACGAATTCCTTTGATATTTATATATCGATTCGTTGCTTTTAAAATGTCTTTGAAAACATTCTATCTTTGACCTTTTTATATATTTTAATACATTTCCTTATCATAGCATTGTCATAAAAAATATGAGCATGCATAGTTTTGTTCTGCTTAAATTGTCTTAGAAATTTCATGGATTCACAGCTTACAGATTTGCAAATGGTGAATGAAAGGATATGAAGTACATACACATGAGAAAAAGTCTTTACAAAAAAATGGTAAAAAACAAGCAAAGGAACAACGCTTTTATTGTTGTTCTTCATCTGGAAGTCACCATGAGGCCTTCAACGATGAGCTTTGCTAATACCTCATAGTAAGTGCAAGACGGCCCCTAGCACCGGTTTGCAAGTCTCATTCCATCAAAATATTTAAATCCACAGGGGGTAAGTATGCATGATTGGTCAAATGCAAAAACCATAGCCAGGGACAATTCAGGTTAGTTCACTCAATGATAGATCAAGTCTTTTGTAAACAGTAACAGTTTGATAGTCTTACCTCTATTTCTATAGAATCAATTTGCAATTACTGGTTGCGTTGAGTATTTAACTTCCTATTTTAGAATTTGATTTTATTGATGTTTGGGGTTTCTTATAGCAGAGCAATGGGTTTGCCATTACATTAAAAGTGGGTACCCATCTCTTATCAGCTACTCATCCTAAACCACTAGATTTTCATGAAACTTTACACAATCGTTGACATAATATACTTTATATATAAGAAATTGATTTGATTAATTGTCAAATGGGAGAGCAGGGATTATATTGAGTTTTGCTCACAGTTCTTCTAGTTTTTACAAGTATTGCAATGAAGAGAGATGAACATCTGTAGGACTCATAATATTTATTTTTTATTTGGAAAGATGCACTATCTAATTTAAAAATTACTACAAATTACAAATTCTTTATTGACACAAACTCATAAGTACATGGTTATAGTCAAATGATTATGACAATACATACATAATTATGATTGTATATAAACATTATGAAGAAGTAACTTATTGATGATATATGATATGAGAATAATACAATATTACATTATCATCATTCTATTATATATTCACAAATTTGTTTTAGGCAGTGTTCTGACTTGTATAAAACATAAGGGGTAAGATATTTTTAAAGTTTTTATTCTTATACATATCAAGAAAATTTATATGTTGAAACAGTGTTAGGCGCTTTATTTGGTATGCCTTACAGTGCAATAAAAAAATTACTTGAAAATTACTTGACATGAGGAGTATCTCCCTCGTGAATACCCCTGTCCTTCTGTTATTTTGGATATGTTTTGAGATCCTATTCCATCAGCTTTTACATATTTTTCGGTTTATGATCAGTATTTGTGTTGATTTGCACTGAAGATATTTAAGTCAATCTGCAGAAACTAAATTTACAGTAACATCAGAAATTTGTTATACAGTAAATGGGGTAATAACAAAATTACCAAACAGAGGGGTCATGAGCCAAAGTCCATGAGACAAAAGTCAAATCAGGTTGAAATCACCAGAAAAATTGTCGACCGCAGTGGTCCTGACTTGGTACATTGGTAACCGGTTTTATGGCATGCCAAAATGAGAACCGAATCGTCAGTATAAATAAGAATAACCCAAAGAGACAGGCAATACAGATAAGAAAAAAATACACATACAGATGAACAACACTGACCCATATAAAAACCATGGGTGAAATCAGGTGCATGCACCTGGAGAGCAAGTATTTCATGCTTAGTATTAGCATTTTTTGAAACCTTTAAGCAAAAGGTATACCAACACATTAGCTGTGTCCTTTGCCAATCACTGGCAAATTTACGCATTACAAAAAACAAAGTTTTCAAGACGTTTACATTTAATGCCTTATTTCATATTTTAAATACCACATTAACCTTGATATTTCATCTGCCTTCCATAATATCATATAGATCAAGGAAAAAACAGTGCAAATTAATAAGTTAATAATAAAGTGCTACAATACTAGGAATGGCGATACCACCGAAAGAAAAAAAAAATCCAAGCGCATGATCTTGTAAATGACATTTGACATTTTTATTATTGTTTCGTTTTTCTTTTTTTGAAGAATTCTTGCTTTCTTTTAATTCAAACAATACAATGTCTTAAATTAAAAAAATGTGCTGTGAATTGGCTAAAGAAAGCATGTAACAAAGTAAAGTAGAGTCGAAACTACAGTGTCCCGGACTCCCTGTTTGACACAGAAAACAGTTGTTATGGACCCCTGGTTTAATTTTTATTTGGAAAAGCAATAATATAGTGTCACTGTCTATTTTTACTAGAATAAATTCGAGGATATGTGGTTTTTAGGTAAATTTGCAAAATATAACTGGTCTAAAAGAGTTTTAAAAACTTTACCGAAATTAGAATCGAATATTTTAAGAAGGAAATGAATGAGCTTTCATAAAAACAAATTTAAAGGTATATTTCCTGGGATATGTAGTCTGTAAGGGGTTCATGAATATTACAAAAAAAAAGATGAAATTTAACATAACAGAAAAATCAAGCATAAAAACCATGGGTGCTAGGTAGAGTCCCCCTTAAGGAGTTTTTCGGGTCTCATGCCATATTTGTCACAGTCAACATCTTGAGGCTCCTAGGTGCTTTTTTGTACCAAGACCATTTGAACAAGACCAATTACATGTCTGGACCTGCGTCACCGTCTCTCATGTTCAACTTAGAAAGTTTGTTTGTTTTTTTTTCAATCTAACAGAATATCATGTATAGGTTTACCCATTCAAACAAGTATTCATTTACCTTATTACCAAAAATTCTTCAAATGCAAGTTGTATTGAGATTATATTAAGTTCAACCCTATTACCATCTTCGCTAGCCAAGGGTTATGATGTGCTCCTCTCATATTCACCCTTGGCAGATCAAGCTGGATTTCTGTAGTCTCAAATCCACGTCTTTGATTGGTTGCAATTAAACTTCACTGCAGCCAATTAATTAACATACATTCAGATTTTTGTATATATATCAAAACAATAAAACTTAAAATATGGCCTTTAGT
>MJUU01043506.1:0-15278 GCA_002080025.1 Modiolus philippinarum | reverse complement strand
GACAAAAAATTTTGCTGCTGCAACACTACTGAGCAGTCTTCACGACCTTTCAGGCCCGAAAATATTTTTCTCAGTTTAAAAGCTTGATCTAGTCCTCGAATGACAAGGAATGTCGGTTTTCTGCTTGCAAATAATTTTGTTGTTTGTTGTTTTTTTTTAATTTTGTTCTGGCTGCTTACATTTAATGCTTTGTTTTTGTTTGCTGTTTAGTTTGTAATGTTGTGTCACAGCTTATTGTGGTGTGATTTATGCTTCAGTTAGATGCAAATGCTTCCGGTAGGTTTGTCGAAATCAATGGTCTGTACTGAGAAATCATTTAATTTCTTTTTGCCTTAAATCAGAATCCAATACTGTTTTTTTTTATTGAATGCTACATGTTATTCCTTTAAAGAATTTAGTGTTAAAAAGCCATGTTGTTTTATGTAAAGACTATGTTTTTTAATTTAGTTAAATGTTGTCCAGTACTAGTGTTTCTTGTAAAATTTTATACCGAATTAAAAAAAAAAAAAGAAAAAAAAGAAACAAAACAAAACAAAACAAAACAAAACAAACAAACAAACAAAAAAGAAAAAAAAATCTTATCTTATTTTATCATGTCAGATCCATTTTATGACATTTCTGATCATGTATACATTAGAATAGAAAATGTTTTAAACAAGAAGTCGATTCAGCAATGTGTATAAAAAAGACGGGTAATTTGTGTAACAAGAAAAAATAAATACAGCTGAATGGATCTTGGAAAGGTAAAGGAAGCACAAATCTGACCGTATTGTTACAAAAATAAACTCATCGAAAGTGTCCTAAATGTAAAATCGGATGAACAACAATAAACGAATGAATAACCAATTGAAATGTGATCTTTTCTAAATAAAAAAAAAAAAGTACAATATCCTTTGAAAGTGAATATATAGACCGGCAAGTTCAAACTCCCCTTAAAGTATTTATGTAAAAAGTCACAACACTTTATGGATCTTAATGAAACATTTCTTTGCTTCCCAAAAACTAGCACAAAAACTAGTCAGCAACCAATCAAATTAGTTAAACAGATAATATATGTACCCTGCGATCCATAGTAGGGAAGTCGCCAAAAAATGTTATCAGCCATGAATGCAATGTTTACTAATGGGACGGTTGCAGTGTCTTCGCTTTTCCGATGGCCAACTTCCCCTTTTCTTTGTAGCAACATTCCAACAGGAACAGTCTATGGAGTTTGCATCTCCGACTCGTTCGCTGCTAAAGGGCCTGTGGTCGATGCAGTGTCTACCTTGACAGAGCTCAGTTGCTCACAACTAGGCTACTCTAACAAAAGTACGTAACCTTTAACTTGAAGTTATCACCGAAAACATCACGAGCTTGTGGACCGATATGGAATATCTGTTTCAAAAGAATAGATCTTTCTCTTTAACAGCTTTTTGTTGTTTTTGAGTTACTATCGGAATTGACATGGTTGTGGGTGTCTTGTAACAAGCAGGATATGCTTACTCTACCGATTCACCTGATCTCATCCACCGTTTTAAATTTGATTCATGTTATTCATTTGTATGTGTGTCTCTATTTTTTCTTTTCGGTCTCATACATATGCGATGCTTTTGTTTCTTGAAGTTTCCAATGATGCCATTTGAAGTCAATGTGTTTGGATTATTAATTTTTCCACTGACGGTTCGGTTCTTCTTTACTTTACATTTTTTTATTTGAATAAGCCTGCATCTAGGTTACACCGGGCTGAGAGAGCGGTATCCAGGGGTGGTTCGATAAGTAGTTGATCAGCAAGTTGTTGGGGTGGGGGGTGGGGTTGCTGGCATTGGTGCAGACATGTACCTTCTCGATCTATTGAGTGGTCTTGGAAGATGCTGCTTTTTGAGTTTCTACCACTACATTGATCATCTTGGCGGGATTTCTGTCCAGTCCGATATTGCTGAGTCGATTCTGCAAATTGCTAAATTGAATATACTATATCCGAGCTATGAGGGTATAACCCCCATAACCCCTTGAGTCCAGAGTACACCCAAAATTTGAGGTGAAGTCCCGAGTCCATTTTTTAATTTTTTAAAATTTTCTTTTTTCAATATGAAGTACAAGTCCAAAATGCTATGACTTTTGAGTACGCGAAGTCTATGAACTCAAGTGGTCAAGTCCAAAGTGCGCCAAAATAAGGCCCAAGTCTCGATTCCAAAAAGGGGGTTATACCCTCAGCTATGGTGTCAGAATATAACGGACCACTTTTCAATACGTCACAATATAGAAAACGTCACGTCATAAAGCCTAAAACGTCATTAAACTAGTCACATGGGGCGGACATATTTGTGACGTAGGGCGGACAAACAACAACTGGTAAATCTAAATACCAGAACTCGGATATGGCCTATTGTCCGCTTTATATCTTGCAACTCCTGGTCAGCGCATCGTGCTGCTTGTGTTCAGCGATTTTGATGACGTCATTGAACGCTGTCAGACTTCTTGGACCCTGCACGTTTGAGCGAATGCCTTTGAATGCTTCTAAGCGTTTGTGCGAATGAAACCTAGGCGTTTTAGCTAACCCCTACGAATGCTAATAAAGGTTTGAAATGTATCATTTATTTGTATTCACCCAAGTGGCATAGGCACCAACATTGATGAGCAGGGACTGTCTGGCAAGACACAATGACCGCGACGGCCTTGGTGACTTTAAAGTAATTGAGATGTGTCGCTGGACGGCATGGGTGCGAATGCATGACATCGGACTGCCTTCATACTTCTCTTTATCTATGTTGGTTGTGGGAATTCAGTTGGGAAAGGGAATTATCGGTCCCTTCTTCGAAATCCTTGCAATCAATAATTTGCGCAAACATTTCAGCGCTAGATCTGCAAAAGCATATTAAAACCACTGGGATAAGCATGTGGGTGATAATACCCCTTGAATACTCAGTTGTATCGCACTGCTGTCTCGATCGAGTAATGTATTTTCCTTGGTCACCCGTTTAAGTTCCAACTTGAGCTAATTGCCCGCTGACTCTAGAGCCCAGAAGTCTGTCAATATATCCTTCAACTGCTGGCCCACCCTCTACTCTGTGGGGGCGTCTGTTATCCGTGGGGTCTGGTGATGCTGTGGTCACTCATCTCTAGATCTTGGAGCATAGCTCGTCTTTATCCATATTTTTTTATTTATTGACAGAGAAACTACTATGTCACCAAATGTCCAGCCATCTGCCAGAAGATTCAGCTTGTGCAATCACTAGGTCCCTATGCTGCTGCAATTCATCGATATTGTATCAAATCTCAGACCCCAAATGGTCTATCGTCTTCTTTGGTTTGGGCAGTCAGTAATAGTCGGAGTATGCCTTGAGTCCTCTACGTTTCTGTCAGTTGGTTAAGCGCGTTCTGGTAGTCATGGGTTGTTTACGATTTCTTTTGAAAAGGTTTTGGGAGGGTGGCAGGGTATATCGCATGATACCTCTTCTGAATCGAGGGATTCCAAGGGCCCAGGCAGCTTTCTCGAGCTCTACGTACAAGGGAGGCTTGTTGGGGAGAAACAAGTGTTGCATACGTATACTAATAATTTAATTTATTAAGATTCGCTAGCGGAGGTACGATATGGTGCTGACCCCGTCGGGGTGGGGGTGGGGGTGATGAGTTTTTCATGCATTACCGAGAGCGCGATCTTGTTGACCTCTTTGCTGTAGTTCTAGTGCAGGTGTCTCAGAATGATTTTCATTGGTTTGCAGATCTCCTGCTGTCTGTAAGGAATCACTTGTACCCATGAAATGTGATATTTTGATTGCGTTCGGATTTCCCTCAGCCTTCTTTGCGGTTTAACCATTATATATATTGAAATGGTACAGCTTTGCTCGGAGGCCAACGAATTCGCTCATCATCTTGCCACAACACTCATCCTTGAACTTCCCGATGATCTTGTCCATATCGGTGATGATGCCCGGAGGGTCCTCGACGGGATAGTTGGAGATATTAATATTTTCCTTGACTTGTGTCTTTGTAGAAATCTTCGATGTTAATCTTATGAAGCTGCCAGCTTCTATGAAGAGCAGAAGGGCGTTGTCAGCGTACATCTCCTAGACGAATCAATATACTACAAAACACCAAAAAGTACTCGACCAGTATCAGCTTGTCTAAAAATTACTAAATAAGTCTTGACCAAAGTCTAATTCAGTATGAAATATATTATATGAATGTCGACCTGTCTCGACTAGTCTTAACTTTTACTGAAAGATTCTTGACCTATCTCGACCAGTCTGGACCTGCACTGGAAATGTTTCGACCTGTCTCGACCAATCTGAACCTGCACCGAAAAAGTCTCGACCTGTCTCGAACAGTCTGATTTAGTACTGAAAGAGTCTCGGCCCATCTGAGATTGTATTTCTGAAATTTATACTGAAGATTTACTGAAATAACAAAAATAGCAAAAAAGCAAACACCTACAATGGCCAGGAACTACAATCACAAGCCACAATCTACAAGCAAACTGCACCAGAAAAACAATAATGAAAACAAGAGACAAACATAAAAAACGATAGGAACTCGGGATAGCCGGACTTGGTACCGGCACTAGCAAAGCCAGTGGTAGGGTTAAACCGGTTTGTGGGTACCCAAACCTCCCCTTTCTCTATCCCGTTTCCCTATAGTATCATAAACATGCGAATAAAACCCAATACAGGTAGACTACTAACTCAATGACCACTATCTTGGAACAGAAAAAGCATAAGAAAAACGCAATTTTGAAAGAAGGGTCAAAGAGTGCTCGCCGCTAAACTGCCGGCTAGCTCAAGGAATCTAGTCTGCTGGTAAAACACTGTCGCACTACGGAAGAAAAATCAAACTCAAAACTCCCCCAAAGGGTTTGGTAAAGAGTCTTCATGTATTTCAGTAGACATCGGCAGTATCAGTGGGAGGCCAGTATATATGTAAAGTCTTCAGGTCACTGGAATCCAATGCCAATTTAACGGATTTGTTCAGAATATCTCGTCGATATCCACTATTACGTAAAGAATGTAAGTTACGTCCCAGTTTTTCTGGATTATTTATCAGTTTTTGACATTTTTAAACAACATTTCCATAAAATCCATGAAAAAGCCTTGATCAGAAAACCTCTTATATTTGGTTTGAATCAGTAAATTAATTCTAGGGTTTAAAAGATGAATGATTCCCAAACGAACCCTTTATAAATTGATTGCAAAATGTTTATGAATAGCGTTTATTGCTTTATATACTAGAGAATGTGTCTATAAGACACGGACGCCCCGCCGACAAATTTATGACAATAGATAACATAAGTGAACAGGCATAAAAATTAGTTCCCGATCACTGAATCATCAGGAAGTACCATTACAGATGATTGTTCAATAAACTTTTGTTGAATAATAGAAAATAACAAATATACCATACTAAAGTCTTTTAAACATTAAATATTGGTCAGGTTATAGAATTATCCTTCAATTATGTAGTATTCACCAAAACATCTAGCTGTTTGAAATGGGCCTAATGCAAAAATTTAACTAAGCCATTCAAGCATTAAATGGAAGTCAAGGTAAACAAAATTGTCAAAAAATTGGGTAGTTATCACAAAGATGAGTTGTTTCAAGAAACATCCTAATCATATGTTGTGTAGTTGTTGAGAAAAGACAAAATTTACCAAAAGTCATTCAAGCGTAAAATGAAGGTCAAAGACACTTAATTGGCCTCGATTTTGATAGTACTTATCAAGTTGATTTATTTTGATGCAACAACATTGGGATAGCATGTTGATGACAAACAGACTTAAATGCAAAATTTAAGTCACTCAAGCGTAAAATATAGGTCAAAACCACCTTACTGTCAATGTTTTGTGTAGTACTCATCAAAGCAATTAATTTGATGAAACATCATATTGGTATAATGTGTAGTTGTTGAGAAATGGACCTTAACGCAAAATTTAACAAAAGTCACTCAAGCGTAAAATATAGGTCAAAGCTACCTAAGTGTCAATGTTTTGGGTAGTACTCATCAAGTCAATTGATTTGATATTACATCATATTGGTATAATGTGTAGCTGTTGAGAAATGGACCTTAACGCAAAATTTAACAAAAGTCACTCAAGCGTAAAATATAGGTCAAAGCTACCTAACTGTCAATGTTTTGGGTAGTACTCATCACGGCAATTAATTTGATGAAACACCATATTGGTATGTATAGTTGTTGAGAAATGGACCTTAACGCAAAATTTAACAAAAGTCACTCAAGCGTAAAATATAGGTCAAAGCTACCTAACTGTCAATGTTTTGGGTAGTACTCATCAAGGCAATTAATTTGATGATACAGCATATTGGTATAATGTGTAGTTGTTGAGAAATGGACCTTAACGCAAAATTTAACAAAAGTCACTCAAGCGTAAAATATAGGTCAAAGCTACCTAACTGTCAATGTTTTAGGTAGTGTTCATCAAGAAAATTAATTTGATGATACAGCATATTGGTATAAAGTGTAGTTGTTGAGAAATGGACCTTAACGCAAAATTTAACAAAAGTCACTCAAGCGTAAAATGTAGGTCATGGATCCTAATTATCAGTGAATCTGGTAGTACTAATCAAGGTGCATGTACTGATGTAATATTATCAAAATAATACAAGAGGTTGCCAATATATGGACCTAAACGCAAAACTTAACATCGGGACGGACGTACGTACGTACGTACGGACGGACGGACGGACAAGGATAAATCTATATGCCCCTTCCACTTCGTGGCGGGGAATAACTAGTGTTACGGATAAAATACAAAATTTACAATATCAGCTCTCATTTCCAAATGAGGGACAGAAAAATATACTCTATAACAACAGTTTTATACTTGAGAGGGGGTACTATCTTGTTGATCTCCACATTTTCTTGCACAAAAAGGATAGTCATTAGGAGCGTCTTAAAGCTCTTCATATTCATACCCCTAGGATACTAAAAAATAATCGCCTTCTTCCACAGGTCCCTTAACTTGAAGCTCCCGTTGGTAGAGGTTTTTGCATCGCCCAATCAAAGAGCTTTATTAATTGTTGGCATTGAGTTAAGTCAAGTACTTTTTGGATATTTGCCGTCGTATTTGTACTTGTAAGGGTTGTTTGTCGTGCCATATCGATGACAGAGCATGGCCACATTTCCTTTGGCTGCACTTTCCAGCATTATCACCATGTCTGGGTCGGACAACAGGTCCAAACTTACCCCGGTACTTTTCATGGTGTCTTAAGGGGCCAGTTCGAAAAATGTGAACCAGTCCGCAGTTTGCCATGCGGATGTCCCCGAAGAAGACATCCTCCAATATGGCGACGTCACTTTAGGTAGTGATCGCGATATTACTGCAAACTCTAACATACTAATTTCTTCAAAGTCTTCAGGGGCCAGCTCGAAGAATGTGAACCAGTCGCAGTTTGCCATACGGATTTCCCCGAGGAAGACATCCTTCAATATGGCGACGTCACTTTAGGTAGTGATTGCGATATTCCCGTAAACTCTACCACACTAATTTCTTCAAGTTGCATGTGCAGGGCCCCATCGCTAATTTTCTGGTCGTGCAGCTCAAGAGGTGGTAGCTTTTTCCCTTCAACCTTCAGGACAATCTATGTAATCTTACAGATAAACTTCTTCCTGATCGTCAGTTCGTATCGATCACCGCAACTGTTCTACGTATTCAGAGTCAAGTTTTCAAGGGAGCTCAGCATGAAGATCATCGATTCGAAGATTATCATCTCAGTCTCCATTCAATTTCCTTGAGAATCTGATGTACTTTTTGTCCGTGTAAGGAATGAAAGTGATCTGTTCATCATCATATCAGACATACCTCATGAAAAGATGGGCAGCATACCCACTGATACTTCGACAGCTCGAATGTAAAATGCACTGGTTGTGTACTGCGCCACGATACTTGCCGACGAGGTATTCGAGGATGCAGTCCCTATCCAATTCACCGCCACACAATGCAACAGTTTGAGGTTGTTTTGAAACTTTCCTTGCCTTCATCGGTTATCACCAGGTTTGTCAGATATCGCCCTCACTTCCTTTTCTATCCACTGCACAAACAACCTTTTTTAATCTCTGTTGGAGTACTTCACACGATAGCTGAAATAAGATGACCGATGACGTTGATATGCCTTCATTCGCAATTAGTAGTTGTTGAATTTCTATGTGAAGCAATTCGCGTAGATATTACAGTAATATTGCTTGCTGTCGCTATTCAAAAACAAACGATCTACGTGTCTAATGCTCGTTTTTTGGAAATACTGATGCTATAAAAATACAAAAATACCAAAGTTGCAAAAAGGAACAGTAAATTTAGTTATGCTGTACACGTGTTGCAAGGAGTAATCTCTCATCAGCAGCATTAAAATCAAATAATATGAAAAGCCACAATCGAAAAATTGTAAACAAAGAAGTACTCATTACCAAAAATATCGAAATAGGAAGCCAAATCTAGTACTAAGGACATCCACCGAGTGCCATACACGGAATGATAATTTACCCGAAGATCCTCTTCCCAATATTCACTTTTCTTCACGTCATCATGTTTATATCATGTTCTGCTTCTTGAATTTTTTGATTGCTTTAAAAGATAACGAAAACTCACTGTCATAAAAAAATGAGCTCCGCGCTCATGGTTTACGTCACTCGGTTTGCTGCTTTCCGATCAACCTCACCTTTGTGAAGACCAGTAATTGAAAGCAGCGATCATCCTCAATCGTCACATTCATGATACCTTTCTTGTTGAAGTTGTATGTTGGAATTGCTCTTTAGCTGTTTGTATTTATTCAGGTGGATTTTCTAGTTTTTCGATGTGACGAAATATCCTCCACTGTCTTCATGCTTGCACCTAGTCATACTTTCTCAGACCTTCTTCATCATAAATCTCAAGGTCTGCTGATTGGGAGAGGGTAGCAAGGGCTGATCTGAATAATGAGTATTTTCTCCATTCATTATAGGATCGTTTTCTAAATTCCACGTGCAACACTACATACACCTTCAGACTCTTCATTTCCTGGAGTGTATCTGAAACTGTGCCGGCGCTTTGACTCACGCTGAAAACGTGTCCATGTCATGTTGCTTCAAAGTTTGGATGACTTTGTACAAAATGATTACTTAGTGTTTCTTTTTGCGCACCTATCAATGATCTTGATTCCGTCCTTAATCGGAGAATCTTTTGATATCCCTTTCCACCACTCCCAGAATACCACCTCTTCTTAACTATGAGTACTCAGTGATGCCACGTTTTTTCACGAATGCTTTTATCTCCTTCTTGCTGATTTAATTTATTTTCGATAGAAAATGATAATAATAAACCTTTAAATTAATAGGTATTTTTCTGGGTCACAGTACTGAAACATAAATACATGTAAGAAAATGCCATACTGAAATTTGAACTTCATCAATTTTAAATGTAATTGTGCATTGTACGTTTTGTTCATTATGTTTATTCCATGTTGAATTTGAATGCTAAATTATGGGCGTCAATAGGGCCTGTAAGTCTCGTCATGTGACACCGAGAAATCACGATAAAATTCAAAATTGAAAACGTTTCCCGCCAAAATATGACGTTGTGGGATTATGACGTCCTTATTGTTTGCTTGAAACGTCATACTTTTCTGTTAAAAATGCAACTTCCCGGTACAAATTATGTCCCCGGAAGTCCCAAAATTGGACGAGACTTACAGACCCTATTTATTGACAATAAAATTTCTTCTTTTTGTTCTTCTTCTGCTGAAGAACTCTTTGCATCAAACTGTAGTCACTTTTGTCATTCTGCTTTATCTTCTCAGACCCCATTCTTTGCTATTTAACGGAGTGCCTTTCATGGTCTCTGTATGTCGATTTTCCCTCCAACTGGTATATTCTTCAAATTGACGTGGTTGTTTGGAGTGTCTCTAGCAAAATCCACCCTTTCCTGGATTGCAGAAGTGATACTTCTTGCTCTTTAGTTGGGCTTTGCAGTGGTCTTCATCCCTTCTTCTGGTCTGCCTTCTACTCCTACTTTCAGGTGTTGAAACAATGCTGCTTTTGTAAGTCTGGGTAATATCGTCCTCATTCTCCAGGAAGAAATTCTGGAGGCAATACATGTTATCACTATTGACATACCTTTATTCTATTCAATCTATGACGCCATGTATCTTCAATTACCTTTTCCTCCTTAGGTGTCTTTCTTATGGTTACCATTGTTAGCGAAAGCCATACTTAATATTAACTAAGCACTCAATCTTGGAAGTCTGTCCGTTTGCATTTTGTCAACGGGATTGAGCGTGTTATGCATAATTTTCCCTTCATATCTAGCATTGCTTTGGATGTGGTCTTTCCCCACTACTAAAAAAATTATAACAGTCTGTAGAAAGCAGATGAATGTAGGTCACAATGTCACATGACAAAAAATTACAGACAAAAAAATCAAAGAACAAAAAAAGCCACAATTCAAATTTTGGCTTTTCCACAATACATGTGCAATAAAAACTAACAGTTTGAATAGACATTTGAAAAGACATATTTGTACTGTGAGTTCATTTCCTTTAACCACAAAAACAATGATATGTACAAACAACTAATGACGATTTTTTATCCTGTATCAAACCTTGTCATGGTCATTATGAAAGTTCCTGACTGGAGCATGGGTTTAAGGATGTTTTGGTATATGCTGTAGCACTAAAGCTATGACTGGATACAGAATTTGCCTGAATAGTTGTAAATAACCGGTATAACACAGTCGACAATGTTGAAAATGTTTCTGAAAGTACAAATTTATAATGCAGATTTAGCAGTTATCCAGAATTTCGAAGAATTAATAAAACATGGACATTTTAAATAAGATTTTGCAATATATGAACATATTTGCATATTTATAACATGCATGCAACAAAAATGTAAAAGCTTGCCAATGCAGTTATTTTAAATGTGTACTTGGCAAAGTTTATTCGTCTTATTCTCTCTTGCCGAACAAGTGATGATTTGTATCAATAATGAGTCAGAATCATAATTAACTAAAGACGTTTAAATATACCAGTTTACCTTTTTAGAACAGTTGCGGTTGCGGTTTACCAGAATAATGGATGATATAAGTAAAAAGGCACTGACAACAAAATGTTTATATATCAAAAATAATATTACAGATATTGACAGAGTTATAGACTATCTGCTGCAAGACAAAGTTTTGCAATGGGAAGACGGAACAAGAATCAGAGGAGAAAAGACTATTAATGAAAAGTGTCAAGTACTTCTAGATATTCTGATCAGAAGAGGTGGATCATGTTATGAGAAGTTTCTTGGCTGACACTGGTAATAACCACATAGTACATGAAATAGAAAACGCTGCTAATAAAATATGTAAGTAAATTCACGCTATCTGAAATGTATGTCAACGAATTAAAGGGCCATACCAGCATAATTTTCAAAAATTTATACTTTTCTTCATTATTTTTAAGAAATATTCATAAATTCATTGCAAAAAGTCCGATTAAAAAATTCATCGTGGTTAGCGAGATATCTGTACAGGTGTGAAATGCACACCTGAGTAGAGTTATCGATCGTATACATTCGGACAGTTTCGGCATGTGACGTCACTCCTTGTACACATGTTTGTCACGAGGTACATCAACGACATTTTGACGATTTTGTTAATTAAAGTAATTTAACAAACACTATGCGGCATGGAGGGAGGTAGAGGGGGAAGAAGCTAAGGAGTTTCATAAGATTCTTAGCTGCACGATGTGGGAATAAAAATGTAGATGGATTTCTGCATGTGCATACTTTCTTGAGAACCGACCTTCACTATGTAAACAATGGCACAATTTTAGTGAGAATGAGAATGGACCAACATATTGCCCCGGCATATTGCTTGCAGTGATATATTATGGTTTACGAAATGATAAAACCTAAACAGAGATAATTGTTCTCGGAGGATTGTAGAAATAAAAGATCAGGGGTGCCCATGGTTTGACCCCCCTTTCTATAAAATGCTCTAATTTTGTGCAATAAATGGTGCACATATGCTTTCCTTTGAATTTATTTACAAGTAAGAAAATCTCAAAACTAGTAGAATGGTCATTAATGAAATAACAAAATGCCAAAGTGACTGTAAATCATAGATTCTGCATATGGCCATTTCAACCCGACACTTCAAATGATGTCTCTTCGGTGCAAATAGATCAAATAAAAACATTTGGATCATCCGTGAATCTGATAAAAAAACAAATAAATTGTCCTAATTGTGGGGTTAGTGAATGTGGAAAAAGAAATTTACAAATTTATGTTACAACGAAAAACAATATCGAGTACAGGTATGAGTAGATTCAGTTCTGAATAATATCATTTCCAGGTTCTCAGTAACAGCATGTCTATAAGCTGTCTAATGTTTGCAGACGATCTACTGTTATTGTCAGAAAGTGCTGAGGGATTACAAACATCATTAGATAAATTAGCTGATTACTGTAAAATGTGGCAATTGTCAATCAATATTAATAAAACAAAAGTTATTGTTTTTCAGCAGAAAAATATCTTATACAAACATACAGATTTCACTATAGATGGTCATAAACTAGAAAAAGTTACTAAATTTAAGTACTTAGGTAATATTATTGAAGCTTCTGGAAAGTTTCACTCATCTCATATTGAACTTACCAAAAAAGGAAATAAAGTCATGTTTAGTATGTTTAAAACTTTAAATAATATTGGAAATGTGCCAATACACTTGTATAAAAAACTTTTTGAATCCCTAATTAAACCAATTTTAATGTACAATTCAGAGATTTGGTATATGGATTTTTTAGAAAAAGTTATAAATTCTCAAGAGAGAGCTAAAAAATCCAATTCAAGTTTTGATGCCATAGCATCTAATGACAACAGTAATATTGAAAAAGTAAACCTAAAATTTTGTAAATCAATTTTAGGTTTAAGTAAAAAATCTGTAAATATATCCGCACGAGCTGAACTTGGTCAGTATCCAATGGATATGTATATAAAATTACAAACATTAAAGTATATGGCAAGAATTTCTTCTACTGATGTTAATCCTTTATTATATGATGCATATAAGCTCTCAAAACAACTACATGAAATGGGGTCATATTCATGGTTTACTTTTGCCAAATATATTGGCAGTCAAATTGATATTGATGTCACATATATAGAAAATATAAATTTTCATACAGAAAAACCTAAATTTACAAAGTATGTGAAAGAACTACTTGAAGAAGACTATAAGATATTATTTTTTAAAAAATTAAATTCTCTCACAGAAAGTAATAAATTGTTTCTTTATAGTAAATTTAAGAAAAAATATGAAATTGAACCATATTTGGAAAATATAAAAAAATTTGAAAATAGAAAATATCTAACAAAATTAAGAGTCAGCGATCATATTTTAGAAATTGAAAGGGGAAGGTACAAAAATATTAAACGAGAAAACAGAAAATGCAAGAACTGCAATTCCAACACCATTGATGATGAAGAACATTTCTTATTTTCATGTAATAATAACACAAAACTGAGAGAAAACTATCTACAGGAAATAAAACGTTTAATACCAAATATTGAAAGTAAACCAGATAAACTATATGTATGTTTAAATTGTCCACAAATCGTGCAGTATACTGCTTCATTCGTTACAAGGTCTTTTGCGCTGAGGAGAGTGGACTCAACAACTGCATGATTTTTCATTTTGTAATCTTTTTGTTTTATTATTGTTTTGTTATTATTCATGTATGCCTTCAACCCTAATGTATATGGGTATAAATGTGCATTTAAATAAATAAACTAATAGAGTAACAAAAATGCTTAATTAATTTAATATAAAATTTGTCTAACCAATCCATTACATCGGGGCGTGTGATCAAATTTCATATTCAACAATATTGACAGTTTTACGGGTTATTAAATAAAATTTGGTTCATAATATTTTTTAATGAAAATGAATAGAAACAGTAGCCTGTAAGACTGTCAATTGTTTTCAATCCCGTCTCAGTGAAAACTGCAATGTGGAGAAATATCGACGAAAAGTAACAACGCTTGACACTACCATCAAACTATTCTTAAAATGGCAGGTTAATTTATTTTAGAAAATACAACTGTACAAATTCCTTTCAAATTTTGTACAGTAATTTGCGTTGCTGTTCCGTTGTAAAAGAATATCAGATTGTGTATCTGCAATGTTGTGTGGATTACATATTTTCTGCTCATGCAGCACACTTAAGTCTGAGTGTAAACTGACAAAGAGCTTGAAACAGGAACAATATATACAAATGTATATAGTCCCTGCTTGAAACAATGAATACGATCTTTTTTTATTTCTGTCATTTCAACAAAAAATATCTTTCCTACCTTCTCAACATGTTTAGGTCTGGTAAGGGGACCGAAATATAATGGCCATACATGATCTGGGACATACATACAATGTCACAGAATAATCAGATGAGATGGAATAACTTCTGTAAGCGGTGCTTAATTGTGGCACTGGAATAGGCAGTGAATACAGAAAGTTTTGGAAATCGGAAACATTAGAAATATGTACCAGAATAAATAGCTGCGGAACTGTAGCTCTTATATGGTCCTTGTGCTGATTTTTTTATAGTTGCGAACCACCAAATCAGAAAAATATAAAAAGACCTATAGAGCTAAAGAATAATTATGCACTAAAATATTAGTGTGTGTATTACATAAGTTGCCGAACAAATTAAATCAGTGAGGACCGCCACAGCTGTCTTATGATGTAGATATTTGTTTACATGTTGTCACTTTCTTATTACTTGCTGTGGTTTAGTAATTACTTTCTGTCATTACATCTTTACTTTTTGTGATTACATATTTACTTTATGCTATTCCGTATTTACGTTCTGTCAGTTTGTCTTTACTTTATGTCATTTTATATTTACCTTTTGTGGTTTTATATTTACTTTATGTCGTTTTATATTTACGTTGTGTGGTTTAGTCTTTACTTTATGTGGTTTGATCTTTATGTGCAGTGAATTTTTAATTATGTGGTGTCGTTTCCTCTTTACGTTGTGTCGATTATTTTTTACTTTCACTATACATTTTGTTTCTTTTCTTGCAGTAAATTATTCTTTACTTGTGGTCATTTCTTCTTTACGTGTGGTCACTTCTTCATTACGTGCAGTGATTTCATCTTTACGTTATGAGGTCGGGACCCGGAACATTTAGATTGAAAATAATTGACCAGCACCGTATTCTTACGTTAACCACGGTTAATAACGATAAAAAATAGATACATTTTCATGTCTAATGCTCGATAGTAGTTAGCTGTTAAGACTGGGTCTTGTGCCGACATGTAGCAGACAATT
>MJUU01043503.1:8003-20716 GCA_002080025.1 Modiolus philippinarum | reverse complement strand
AAAAACGGGGGCGGGAGGGGTTGAGATCTAGGATTTCCAGATCGGAACAAGAAAACAAGATTCGGGAATATAACTTTGTAGGCATCAAATAATTGTTTTCTAGTATCTTAGAGTAAAAATCTCCTTCCCCATTCGCCACAACCACCACATTACACAACGTTGTATCCGGTGACAAGAGTAGCAACTACATTTTGGTGAATGGGTGAAGGCCTAGCCGTGACTATAGATCTAAGATGAAATAATGTCAGAGTCATATTTTTATTGCTAAAGTAAGTGAAACTGATTATTGTCTCCTCTATGAAATAATTTCCCCCAACATGTTATCCAGTGGTATGTTTTTTTTTCCTCTATATACTTACATTTGGTGCAAGTATATATAACTTTGTCTGAGAAAGCATAGACTTCGCAGTATTTAAGGGGGTAGACCTGGGGTAGGAGGAGATAACTCTGTTTTTCACTTTTTTATTACTTACACAAACAAATAGAATCATTACAATAGGTATTATCAAAATTTTAAAATTGTAAAAAAAATTTCCACACAGCAAATGAATATTAATTTTGTCATGAAAACAAATACCCAAATACCGAACATCAAGTTATTCATAATGAGTGCATTTTACTCTACATTTTTGCAATGCTGTCCATCGATAATAAAAATATGCAAAAGTCAGATTTCTTCCAAGGGAGGTAATTTATAGCACAGATTCGGCGATTTTATTGATTTTTACCCACTTAATTCTAAATTTAGAAAAAATGGGACGGTAGAATTTTCTAAAATTTTGATATATCTTACATATACTAATTTTCTTTCTATTCTCAGTTTTTGGTGAATATTAAACGACAGAAGTTTTTACAAGAAGTGTTGAAAAGTGACCAAAATAGAGTAAAAATATCAGCCTATATTATTCAGAACACCCATGTATTTCAGTTCAAACTATTTAAATTTACTATCATTATTCATGCTTTCTTTCACACATGTCTAAACTACAGAATTTTGCATTTTAAATAATTTTAAATCGAATACAAATTTAGTTAGAGCCAATTTTATACATCACAATCAAGTCCTGAACGGACCAAATAATATGAGGAAACAGGGTATCTTTGATGACCACTAGACATAAAACGGGACGGTAAAAATTGTTGAAAATTATTGAAAGTCGACATGAACATGTGTAGTTTTAATGCTGAAAATATTAAGAAAATTAAACGGGTGGAAAAATTTAGGCCTACCCAGGTCTACCCCCTTAACACAGAATAAGACACACCTGATAGACGTAAACTTGTAATATAATCCAAAATTAACGTTTCAGACGGCTTAAATTACGACAGCTTATTCGTGCTAAGTAGAAGAATATATAATAAAAATCGTTAAAACGATTTCAAAAATCGTTTGTACGGTTTTTTTTAAATCGTTATAACAATTTTTAGAATCGTTAGAACGATTTTTAAAATCGTTTGTACGATTTTTTAAATTCGTTTGTATGATTTTAATTTCGTTTGCACGATTTAAAAATCGTTTGTGCTATTTTAAAACTCGTTTGTACGATTTAAAAAAATTGTTTTTACGATTTTAAAAATCGTTTAAACGATTATTATAAAGTCGTTTTTACGATTTTAAAATCGTTAAAACGGTTTTTAAATTCGTTTGTATGATTTTTCAAAATCATTTGTACGATTTTAAAATCGTTTGTTCGATTTTAAAAATCGTTTGTACGGTCTTTTTTTTTAAATCGTTTGCACGTTTTTTTTAAAATAGTTTAAACAGTTATAAAAACCACTGTCGTGTACCCGATGAGGATCGGTCATTTCAAGATGGCGGAGGCGACAGAGAAAAATAGGTAGGTCTATTCTTATATGAACAATATCACATAATCCTTTTAAGATTTTACCACATGCATAGTTTTAAGACAACACGTGCACGTCAAATAACATCAAACTCACCCATTTGCGCTTTATACGTATGTATGAAACAAGTATTTCACCAGTAACATGTAAAGAAAGAAACCGGACGATGATTGACATGAAAACTGTATTATTTTGTACATTCCTTGTATATTTCAAGCATAATTATACAAAGACACATACCCTTAAGATATGGATTGATCGACATAACGATTGCAATGAATAAAAATGCATAGAAACTGAAAAATCAGCAGCGAAAAGTTTGTTTACGTTAAGGATCGGACACTTCATTTTCCGATATGTTTGGCTCAGGAGTGGACTCGATTCTTGACGTTATTTGGGTTAGGAGCGGTCTTTAATAGGATAGGAATCGGTCATCGAAATGAGTAGTTTGGGTACAGCAAATCGATATCTAGATTAACCATATTAAAGAATGCTACATGTTTATAAAAAATAAACTGAAGTAATTACAGGTAAACAGCTTAATGGTGAATGAAAGGATGTTGAGTAAATGCACACGAGACAAAGTCTCTACAAACACATGGCAAAAACCAAGCAAAGGAACAACGATTCTATTTTTGTTCCCCGCCATACGGTTTAAGTCATTATTTATCGAGTACTGATTTAAACCGTGTCCAAATTTCACTCAAAGGTAAGCTATATTATTGTTTCATACTTGTAATTTTACTGAATTTATCTTCTTACACTGTATCTTTAAATATCGGTTGTACGGTGTAATTTTGTTCCCTGCTTTAGCGGGCGGTATATAGTGATCACAGTGTCCGTCCGTTCGCCCATGCATAGGGTCTTACTCTGTGGCAAAATTCCTCCAGACCATTTGGTGAAATTCATTGAAAGTTTCTAAGAATGTTCAGTATACATTGCCATTGAACACCATTTATTTGTGTCTCGACGAAAGGCGCGGAAAGCGAGGCATATGTGTACAAAGTATGGCGGCGACGGCGGAAACTTTCATGTTAAGTGTTTGTGATTAGGTCATTTCATCTGTAAGTAGAAGGACAGCGGAAACTTTCATGTTAAGTTTATGAGATTAGGTCATTTCATCTTAAGTAGAATTGGTACGTCAATGGTATTTGGTATATAGGTTAGCCTTGGGAAGTACATGACAGTCTGTCATATGGCTTTTGTCCTTGACCTCAATTTATCGGTCTAGTGAGTATGTTAGGTTTTTGTGGTTAGTTTAGTTTCTCTGTGATTTTAAGTGTTAGGTCAATGATATTTGTTCTATAGATTGGTCTTGGGTAGTATATGACAGTTTGCTATATTGCTTTTGTCCGTGGCCTCAATTTAACGGTCCAATGAACTTATTTAGTATTTATGGTTAGTTTAGTTTGTCAGTACTTATAAGCATTAGGTCAATAATATTTGGTATGCAGGTTGGTCTTGGGTAGTACGTGACAGTCTGCTATATGGCTTTTGTCTGTGAACTCAATTTCACGGTCCAATGAACTTGTTAATTTTCAATTACTTGAGTTTATTTTCTTATAAACATGTAGAATACTTTAATATTGTTGTATGGTGGGTTAATATATTTTTCGATTCGCTGTACCCAAACTACTCATTTCGATGACCGATCCCTATCCTATTAAAGACCGCTCCTAACCCATATAACGTCAAGAATCGAGTCCACTCCTGAGCCAAACATATCGGAAAATGAAGTGTCCGATCCTTAACGTAAACAAACTTTTCGTTGCTGATTTTTCAGTTTCTATGCATTTTTATTCATTGCAATCGTTATGTCAATCAATTCATATCTTAAGGGTATGTGCCTTTGTATAATTATGCTTGCAATTAACAAGGAATGTACAAAATAACACAGTTTTCATGTCAATCATCGTCCGGTTTCTTTCTTTACGTGTTACTGGTGAAATACTTGTTTCCTACATACGTAGAAAGCGCAAATGGGCAAGTTTGATGTTATTTGACGTGCACGTGTTGTCTTAAAACTATGCATGTGGTAAAATCTTAAAAGGATTATGCGATATTGTTTATATAGAATAGACCTACCTATTTTTCTCTGTCGCCTCCGCCATCTTGAAATGACCGATCCTCATCGGGTACACGACAGTGAAAACCGTTTGTACGATTTTTAGAAATAGCTATTACAATTGTATGGAGGCTTATTTATGATATTTCTGCATTCGGGAAGATAATGAGCTGCCCAGATAATGATATCCGTATACAGACACAATAATTTCTAGGGAGAATGTTTAAAAGCGCATGTACTCTCGCTTACTGGCAAGTCCCATAAGTGTAAACACACATGGATTGAATAGAGACAATGTTAATTCGGTAACGAGTGAAATCGAATGATAAATATTACATTTCCAGGTCATACATTATCTTTTTTTCTTGCCTGAATTCAAGAAGCTAGGGAGTTGAGACGTAGAGGTTGTTCTAATTATTTCTCAAGGAAGAATTCGCATATGTCCTATATGTTTCTTCCAGCCGGTATCACCGGCCAAGTCGTGCAGAAGTTCAATGTAGTATGGACGAAAACCAATTATTTGAAGAGTTAAAATATCTAAAATTTAGAAATCCTGTAAACTTTGGTTTCCACTCACTAAAATCTCTCTCCTATGTGATTAAGGCATTACTTTTTGTCACTTTAGTTATTAGTTCATATCCGTGATGTCATATATTTTTAATTGTTTTTGGCTTTGAAAATATTTGATTTTATATTCACCGATGACATATTAGATGTCAAAATGGCCATCTGCAGGACTAACATTTACTGCGATTTCGGTATCACTGGCGGATCCAGCCTTCGAAAAAAGGGGTTATGATGAATCCAGAAAAAAGGCGTTCAAATCGACTTTTTTGCAATTTTGCCATTTTCTTCTTAAATTCTGCACGAAATTTTAAGAAAGTTTAAGAAAAGGGGATCGAACCCTGGAACCCCATCTCTCGGATCCGCTTGCTATATTGTGTGTGTGTGTGTGTGTGTGTGTGATTGTTTTTTTGTTTTTTTTTGGTTCAAGATGGCCGCTACTGTAGATCTTAGTTTAGCATTAGACTTTATGGAGAAATGTCTTGGAAACTATTTTAGTAGTATAGAGGAGATTTTCATTTATTATTTGTTTATCCATTTATGGATCCGTTGCCATAGGAACATGAAGTGTTCCGACACAACACGAAGTGATGCCGAAGTAATAGTAGTTCCTTGATACATGCGACAATCCTCGATTTACCGTATCGATCGGGTGTTAGGTCCGTATTAATCTATTATCCAGCCGATGAAACGTCCACTTATCGTTGTTTCAGTTGTACAGGCCATCCAGTGTAAGATTCTAACCTGACTGATTCATTGGCATACTCTATGTATTTTGGGCAAGTAATGTCCGGTCTTTCCTCGGGAGTTCTCGGTATAAATCCGTGTTATTGTAAACATTCTTGTATGACGGGACATTCTGGAAAATGTCCAAGGTGTTCCATGAGTACCACTTCTTCAACTCTCCAGTCAACCAATACTCTACCATAGTGTGTGCTTTGACAACTGCCTTCTATACAAATATAATACAAACTAGAAATATTGTCCTCCGCTGGACCACAAATGAATACCCCAGTTTCCTAAGTGTAATAAATTTCTTTTAGCAGTTGTCCAGACCAAATTTGAATGCATGTCATATAAGCCAGGTAAGGTGTGAACAAACTTAGTACTCCATATTAGATTATAGTTAAACTTCATCATCTTGGCAAACAGGAAGTAGTAATACAGACCTAAAAATTGCTTACACGTTAAAACTCATCAGACATAGTAATTGGTTATAGTTAAAAATAAGAGATTCGGCAAACTGGAGGTGAAAGCACAACAGTCCTGTAAATGAATTACAAGTTGCAACTCAATGTAATAAAGCTTGAGACAAAGTTTCAAATTATTCCAACTAATACAAGCCAAGTAAACTGTGACGAAAAGTTTGCATAAATAGTGGTTTTACTTCAAACGTATCGGCAAACATGAAGTAGTGAAAAATGGCTTACACGTTACAACTTGTCATAATCAAGCTTCAGACCAAATATGAATTCATTCCAATATATATTGCTGAGAAAACTGACCAAAAATGTGCGACGGACAGACAGACAAATGAACGGACGGACGGACACCCTCATCAGTATATACCCGCCGTTTTTTTNTATTTTTAATTGTTTTTGGCTTTGAAAATATTTGATTTTATATTCACCGATGACATATTAGATGTCAAAATGGCCATCTGCAGGACTAACATTTACTGCGATTTCGGTATCACTGGCGGATCCAGCCTTCGAAAAAAGGGGTTATGATGAATCCAGAAAAAAGGCGTTCAAATCGCAACACAGTAGACCTGAAAATAGGTTACACTTTACAACTCGTCATAAATAAGCTTCAAACCAAGTATGAAATCATTCCAACGTATACTTGCTGAGAAAATTGTGACAAAAATGTGTGAAGGACAGATTAACGAACGGACGGACTGACAGACAGACGGAAAGACACCCCATCACTATGTACCCACCGCTTTTTCAAGCGGGGTTATAATAATCATTACCAAGGATTGTACTGCATTTGAAGTCCAGGTTTTGAACGTATCTGGGCGTAAATCAAAATTTTCTCTCGCTCCATCGGGCTTTCGGGAATGCAGTCCATATTTATGCAATGAAGTCGATCTCTAAAATTACCAACTGATGCAAAACTGTCTGTGCATTCTAATTCCCACTTCTAACCGCAGCTAGTCGTCAGCAGAATGGGGCTGGAAAGGGAGAAGGGAGAAAAGAAAATTAAAGGGAGATCAGGAGAAAGGGGCTGGAGACAAGAAAGAAGGGACGGGATATTGGAAAAATTATAAGAGATAGAGGTTAACAATTTGCAAGAATGTTCAGCATGTCACGATTCTACCAACCTTGAAGTTTGGAGGAAAATATGAAACCCATATAGGAGTTACTTCACTTTATTTGTCAAATTTTCGATTTCTTTTTTACATTTTGACTTATTTTTCAAAACCGCTATGAGATAGAGGTCGAGTTTCAATAGCAAAAGTTTTAATCTTATTTAGAGCTACAATTTCTACATATGTCTGATATCTCCGCATCTCATCCAAGATGGTCGCTGCCGTGGAACATAGTTCAACCCTATGGGAAAATATTGTAAATTGTTAATTCTTGAAAACCGTTTCCTACATCAAGTTGATATTAACTAGGCATGGTGACATGATGGTCACCAAGAAAATATATGATTTTAGTTTAGTATAGATCATGAATTCAAGATGTACGCCCCTGCAGATTTAAGTTTAACATTGCATACTACGGGAAAATGTTGTGAATTGATAAATTCTTGAAAACTGTTGAAGTTGATATTAACAAGCCTTGGTAACATGATGGTCATTTACCGAATTTTTTTATTTGTACCATTCACAAATCCAAAATGGCTGTCACTAGGGAAAGTAGTTATGGGAACATATTGTTAATTGTTAAACGGTTTCTACAGCAAGTTGATATTAATAAGGCATGGTGACATGGTAACATGATGGTCATTGAATATATAACTCATTCCAATTTAAATTTGCAATTCCAGTGATTGCAAATCTGGTGCCGCCATTTTTGAGAGATACCAAGTGGTGTATATGACCAAAATGTGCGGAATTTCATGGGACTTACAAAAATCATATTTGTAAGTTGATATGTTAGCACACTGTTACACAATGCATTTTCCCATGGGATTTCACTATTTCCCATGGGATTTTGAAATAATCCTATGGGAGAAAAATATTCCCATGGGATTATTATTAAATCCCATGGGAAATAATAATCCCATGGGAATAATGAAAGTCCCATGGGATTTTTTTAAAATCCTATGGGAAACGGTGAAATCCCATGGGAAACAACACTTTCCCATGGGATTTTTAAATTCCCATGTTTTTCAAATTGCTACTGTGAAAAATCATGCTAAGATATAGACTTAAGAAATATGATTTTGTTAAGTCCTATGAAATTCCGCACATTCTGGTTATTCACACTACTTCGTAGCTCTAAAAAATGGCGGCACCAGATTTGCAATCACTGGAATTGCAAATTTAAATTGGAATGAGTTATATTTATAATTTTATTAACGATCATAAATCCAAGATGGCTGCCAATGCAGATCTTAGTTTTTTCCTATTCTTGAAAACCGTTCCACATATCAAGTTGATATTAACTAGGCATGGTAACTAAATGGTCATCTACCAAATTTTATATATTTGTACGAATCAGATATAAAAGATGCCCGTCACCGGGGACTATAGTTTAACTTAGAACTCTATGGGAAAATGTTGTAAATTGGTTATTCGTGAAATCCGTTTCATAATTGATATTAAATAGGTATTTTAACATGACAGTAATCTACCAGATGAATGATTTTACTAACAGTTGGCTGTCACCTCAGATTAATCATTTAAATCTAATTTGATCAATAGCCACCACGTGAGAGAACAGGCTCACGTGTGAGCATCTGCTTATGTAATTCAATTGGGGGTCTTCTATCAGGTAGAGGTGATAACTCGTTATTCGTTAAAGATGCTTATGACTTGATTAAAGAGTATATTTTAAAAGTGTTCGTGTATTCATTTCACTATATTGATGCTGCTACGCCAGATACGAGGTATAATTGCTGCTGCTGCTGCTGGGTGGCGGTAATGGTGAGATAAAATAGAAAAAAGACCAATTGACACAAACTCTTTACATTTTCACTTTTCATTGCCTTAAACTGTGAAAAGGTCACTCTGCATTTCACCAGGCTTGTGACTGGCTATAACTATATATAGTAATACACTGGGGTCGAAGTTCGTATCGAGAATTTCCTTATTTGCGTGAAAGGCATCTAATTGTATAGATGCGACTCCATTAAATGCCTTATTGGCGTCAATAACAAATTGACTGCGAAAAGTGCACATTGACGCAAATAATGCACTTAATCTAGTCGCATCTACAGAAATTAAATGCAATTCATGTAAATAAGGAAATTCTCGATAGGCACTCCGATCCCAGTGGTAAAAGGCTGCATTAACTTCATCCCATCCCAAATGTCATTAATTTATCTTTTACATGGAGTCGTTGCTGCATAATAAAGGAAACTTCCATACACAAAAGCACTTGAACAAGCTGTTCATTATAGAAATCAATTAACCTTCACCGGCGGATCAAGCCTTCAAAAAGGAGGGTTCAGGTAGAAAGTGTTACCATTTTTGTACATTTTCCCTCAATTTATGTACGAAATTAATTTTCTCAGAAAAGGGGGGTTAGGACACCACCTCTGTATCTGCCAATGAAGGGTAAAATAATATCGCAAAATGAACTGCAGGAGGGTACCTTTAGTGTATAAAATATTTCAAACTTAAGTTATTGTTACTTTTGAAAGTACTGAACAGCAGGACCAGCCTGGGGCTTACGTTGGGTACGAACAGTCTACCATCTGAAACATAATCCCAGTGGCAAATTAAAAAAAAAACCAGAGGCTCCAAGGAGCCTATATCGCTCACCTGGCTTTCAGTTACCACAATCAAGGTAAAATTGTAAGTTATACAGTTGATCTTCAGTTTCTCAAACTTTCATAGCTCAAACACCTCCAATATCTTGAACTGTTTTTAAAGTCTGATCATATTTTACTATATTTCTTTGTTAGGCTTTTTTGACATAAAACGTTCTTGCTAAGGACCACTTTCGACACCAGTTTTGAAGTCGAGATGTCATTTTGTAAATGGCAGTCAACAAACAATTTTCAGCATCGATTTTGAAGTCGCAACATCAATATCTACTTGGAAATCAAATTTCATTGAAATTTGACAATGTTGAATTTCCCGCCTTTTTTGGCGGCCATTTAAAAAATGGCGGTCAACAAACAATTTTTAACATCAGTTTTGAAGTTACGACATCAAGACCAATTTGGAAACCAAATGTCATTGAAATCGGACAATGTTGAATTTTCCCGCCTTTTTTGGCGGCCATTTTGAAAATGGCGGTCAACAAACAATTTTCAACACCGGTTTTGAAGTCACAACATCAATATCTATTTTGAAACTAAATTTCATTTAAATCGGACGATGCTAAATTTTCCCGCCTTTTTTGGCGGCCATTTTGATAATGGCGGTCAAGGAACAATTTTCAACATCAGTTTTTAAGTCGCCACAGTATGGCAAACATTTCATCAATTTACACTTAACTTTCATCTCTATAGTTTTGGAAATAAAAGATGAAAAATAAGAAAATTTTTAAAATTCGGTGAAAAAAGGGCAAAAACTCCCTACAAGGGTTTATGGTTTTTCTTCTAAATTTCAGGGTGGGTAGATCTTGATATGCTGAACATTTTTGCAATTTACACTTGACCTCTATCTGTTACACTTTTTGAAATAAAAAATAAAAAATGCAAAAATTTTGAAAATTTAACGGGAAAAGGGCTATAACTCCGAGATGGGTTTTCAGATTTTCTTCAAAATTGCACAGTGACTAGATCTAATCCTGCTGATCATTTTTATCCCCTGTCAGATTTTTGATATCTGTAACGGTTTTCGAGTAATTAGCCAAAAACTGCAATTTACCCCTATGTTCTATTTTTAGCAATGGCGGCCAACATGTTGTTCGACAGAGGGACAAAATGAACATCAGTTTAAGAAGCCATACCCTGATGATGATTCAGGCCAAGTTTGGTTACATCTGGCCCAGTGGTTTCAGAGGAGAATATTTTTGAAATAGTTGACAGACAGACAGACGGACAGATAGACGGACGGACGACGGACGCATAGTGATGGCAAAAGCTCACATGGCCTTTTAGGCCAGGTGAGCTAAAAACACACACACACACACACACACACACACACACAGAATACAGCATAGGTGGATCCTAAAGATGGAGTTTCGGAGGTTCGACCCCATTTTCGAAGGCTGCATCCAGCAGTGATACCAAATTCAAATTCTTTTTTTTTCAAATTCAAACTTTATTATCTTAAACCGAAATTGCAGTAAATGTTAGTGGACGACCACTTGATTTCCAGGGGTGGGCCTTGGGCGATTTTGTGAATAAATGATTAAATCTTGACGCCACTTTAAATAAATATTCTAATCCTACTTGTCCTACTTGTCATGAAAATAAATAATTTAATTTTGATTTGAAGAATAGTTTTTTCGTTTCAAATGCAAATAAAAAATTGATGTGAAATAAGGAGAAAATAAATAAATTGTTCGAAATTTTCATGAAAATAAATAATTTTTTCTAAGAAAAATCGCACAAGCCTCCTCCTGAAAATCAAATGGCCGTCCCCTTAGCCCTGCAGATAACCATTTCGACATCTAATCGGTGAATATAAAATCAAACATTTTCAAGCCCCAAAACGACATCACTGATATGAACGAATAACAAAAAGTAACGCCTTAATCACCAAGGAGAGAGGTGTTAGTGAGGGGAATCCAAAGTTGAAAGAATTTCTAAATTTTAGATATTTTTGTGTTGCCTGCACCTAGTGCAGGATCGACACATAAGGGATCACTATCCGTCGCCTTGCGTTCATCTGTCCGTCCGTCCATCTGTATGGCTCCAAAATTTTTAACATCTGCATCTCCTCCTAAACCACTTGGTACTTTCCAACTAAACTTGCA
This sequence comes from Modiolus philippinarum, assembly GCA_002080025.1. Taxonomy (NCBI): domain Eukaryota; kingdom Metazoa; phylum Mollusca; class Bivalvia; order Mytilida; family Modiolidae; genus Modiolus; species Modiolus philippinarum. Next base: position 9,193 of record MJUU01043503.1, on the reverse strand, counting down.
GGAATTCTTCAGTATATATTGTAAGATGTGCACCGTGCATTTTGTTTTTCTATTGTTTTTGTTTTTTTGTTTTTTTTTTAATTTTATAGCTATATTTGGACGTTGTCATTTTAGCTAATTGAAGTCTTACTCGTAGGGTTTGCCTCCATCATCCGCAACTCCTCCTAGACCGCTGGGTACTTTCTAATCCAACTTGCAGGAATTCTTCAATATATATTGCAGATGTACACCATGAATTTTGTTTTCTTTAATTATTATTTTTTCAGATTTTCTAGCTATCTTTGGACTTTGCAATTTTAGCTTATTGGAGTCTTAGGATTTGCTTCCATTATCCGCAACTCCTCCTAGACCACTGGGTACTTTCGAACCAAACTTGTAGGAATGCTTCAATATATATTGCAGATGTGCATTTTGTTTTATTCAATATATATATATTCTAAAGTTTTCTAGCTATCTTTTGATTTTGTCATTTTAGGTTTTTGGAGTCTTTGGGGTATGTTTTCCTTACCTGCAACTCATTCAAACTGCTTTGTACTTTTCAATCAAGCTTGCAGTAAGGCTTCAATATACATTTTAGATGTTCACAGTGTATTTTGTTCTGCTTTATTCATATATTTCATGCTTTAATTGGATTTTCATTCTGTAACAAAACATGAATTCTTTAATATATATATCATATAGTACAGGCGACACATGTGTTCCGTGGAACACCCATTTTAACTCATCAAATGAACTTTTTTTCGTCCATGCAACACCGAACTTCTGCACGACTTCGCCGGCAATACCGACTGGAACAAGCATATGCATATTCTTCCTTGAAAAATAAGACTTAGAACAACCTCTTCGTCTCGACTCCCTAGCTTCTTGAATTCAGGCAAGAAAAAAGATAATGTACTAAACGTCAATAGAAATGTAATACATTTGTATTTATCTTTCGATTTCGAACCTCAACTCGTTACCGAACACTGTCTCTATTCGTTTGATATGTTTAAACTTGCTTATGTGACTTGCCAGTAAGCGAGAGTACACTTTTAATCATTCTCCCTTGAAATTATTATGTCTGTAGGTATATGGGTATCATTATCTGGGCAGCTTATCAATTTCAGGAATGCAGAAATGTCATAAATAAGCCTCCATACAATTGTATTTATAAACCAAATAGCTATTTTAAAAACCGTACAAACGATTTT